>WNWK01029608.1:0-24243 GCA_009830355.1 Cherax destructor
ATATGTGTGTCAGTGTGTGTGTGTGTGTCTTTGTCTGTGTGATCGTGAGCGCGCATTACACCTTTACCTTCCTAGGCCTATCTGTTCTACTTCTTTGTAGGCCTATTTTCTCTATTTCATCTAAGCCTAACTTCACTGCGTTAATATTTCTGTTTTGTCTACCTTATTAGATCTCATTAGTCTGCTTAAGCCTGTCTTAAATATTACATATTTATATAATAAACTGTGCTCTAGTCTTGCTGATATAATTTTATATAAGTTCATTTGTGCAGCTGAAATAAACACGAAACTTTAATGCTGTTCTGTTTACTTCAGTAGAAAACCTCTTATTGTTTGGCCTGAATAAGAAGTAAAAATTGTGAAGCGGTATGTGAGAAGGAATCGCGAGTGTCACCTTTGACTTTTAATCGATTATGACTGCGTTTCGATGGTAACAAGTGCAAAACATTCTGATTCACAAATATATGTTGTAACACGGAATTAAGGCTCCTGTCTCATGCCCTTCCCAATATCATTCCCACTAGTTACCTAACATAATTTATCTACCCTGCTGACTATGTCGCTTAAACCACCTCCGGATATACACATCCTCTATCTTATTTTCCTGTCTGTTTTACAGAAGGCACTGTATATATACATTACTAGTAAGTCACCGACCACAAGGATATTCCTATCTTTATTAGCAGAAGAGGCAGTGGTACTTTTATCCTCACTGACCACTGAAGTACATTAGTCCTGGAGAATAGAAAACCTATTTCCTGCCTTCAAATTTACTCTTTTAAACATCCTCACTTTTATGTTTCATCTTTTTGGAAAACCACTACCCACTTGTTATGGCTGGCAGCCTCCTCCTCACTGCTGGTAACCTGTTTCGTCTTGTTAACCACAACATTCATTGCAATACTTATCCACGCGAATTTTCAGCTTTTTATTTTCCTCCTTGAGAAGCAGAATCTCCTCCTTCAACACGAACTCAGATTCTAACACACTACAGAAGCAAGCCAGGGTGCTCTATTTCACTCCACACTAATCCCTCAAGACAGATTAAGTTAGGCTAGGTTAAGTTATTTAATGTAAATGTAGTGGATGTTTAGCTACTTAATAATAATAATAATCATATTTCTACAAGTACATGTACAAGGTGCAAAGGCCTAGCTGACATCAATGACATAGTACTATTATATAGAAAGCCGCTTGTTATGCAGAGCATCTCGGGCAAATTAGGTCAATTTTGTCCCAGGATGCGACCCACACCAGTCGACTAACACCCAGATACCCATTATTACTGATGGGTGAACATGGACAGCAGGTGTCTTATGGAAACACGTCCTAATGTTTTCCAGCCGTACCGGGGATTCGAACTCCGAACCTTAGGGTGTGAGCTGAGTGCGCTAGTGAGCGAGCTACGGGACACCTTGAGCTAATTAGGATAAATAACTAGCCGCGGTATGTCTGGCAACGAGGTTATCAAAGAAGAAGCGTTCAGATTTTACCGTTTGTCTCTGTTAACGCGAGAATTTACTGTCGTATGGATCTATGTTTCTTGGACTGACTTAATTTTAATGAGGAAATATTGGGAGCCAAGACATAGAGTTGAGCAATGGGGGTCTCTGATACGTTATAATTATTTTTTCAAGGGACTTCGTTAAACAGGTAGAGGTCATCGATAATCTCGGAAACGTGAAGTATGGGAAGGTTATCTGGTTTGATCCGAGGAAGAATAGCTATAATTCTTAGGATCAAATGTCCTTCCTAAGCACCAGTCAGTAGTGTCAACTTAGCAACTCAACACTCCAACTCCTGATCTTCTCTCTTCCTCTTTCCCTAACTCTCTACCTCTCTGCTTTAATACTCAGCTGTCAGCCACTACCACCAACCACCACCAACACCAGCCATCACCACCACCACCATCACCAACCACCACCATCACCACCACCACCACAACCATCACCACCACAACCATCACCACCACCATCACCATCCACCACCATTTCCTCTCTTCTCTCTTCTTCATTTCCTGAAAGGCAAGATGATCACCGTCTGATAATAGTGTAACAAGAACCAATAATTCGAGTCTTCCATCTGAAGCTTCCCCTCTTAAAAAGTTTCTTTTGTCTGACTCGGAATGAAAAGCTGCTAAGGCTCAGGTGAGGGTAAGGAATGAATAGAAATTAATAGGTATTTTTTCATCTGAGGAATTAAGCCTGGGATAACCTTTGTCTCTATATGTGGAGGTTGTAGTGGTGACTATCTGGCACTGACCCCTTGTGTTGCGGTGACCTGTGTCCCGGTGACCCCATGTGTGAAGCTATGTGTAACATTGACCCAGTGTGTAACAGTGACCTCTTGTGTACCGGCATTGACCCCCGTGTGTAGCGGTGATCAATGTCGTGTAGAATATGTAAAAATTAAGTCTTTTCTAAAATTATCTCTTATACGTTTAAAGATATATTTTTTTCATTTATGTTAATATAAAAATTATTAATTTTGTACCAAAAGAACCTTAGAAAACTTACCTAACTTTATTATAACAAACTCAATTTAATTTAGGCTCTGGCAAGACAGTGATGAAATGAATGATGAAAGTTTTTCTTTTTCTGGTCACCCTGCCTTGGTGGGAGACGGCTGATGTGTTAATTAATAAATAAAATACAGGCATACCTCTCGCATCCGAGCTATATGGGCCGAGACCGGTTCGGAAACACGGAGTTTCCGGACACGTGAAGGGAAAAAATGCGCATCCTTACAGTCATATCGCCATCGGCGACAGTGTTTAAAAAACGAGTCCAACGTCGTCTAGCGGTGGGACCAGACACTCTGGGCTCGAATAACAGCCTCCCGGATTTCTGTAGCCATTTTAAGTTCGGCGCCACGAACCATCATACCACTACCACGTTGTTGTAGGTACCACTTCATCACACACTGATCGAGTTGCAAGCTCTGTGGCTTCGCCATCACTTTTCTTCGGCACTTTTTCCAGTTTTTGAGGAGGCAGAAAACATCCGAACGGCTGTTCGGACGTTTTGGTAATAATTTTAGAATTTTGCCCTTTCCCAGAGCCTGTTCGGATAATGGCAGGACGGATATGCGAGGTATTACTGTATATATATACATATACATGTATATATATATTTTGCTCCAACCTCTCTAAATGACCAAACCACCTCAATAACCCCACTTCAGCCTCTGAATAATATTTTTAGTAACTAACACCTCCACCTAATTTCCATACTACGAATTGTCTGCATAATATTTACACCACATATCTGAAATACGTAGGGAGACACTGGTCAGAGAAATAGCAAACATCGAACTACAACTAAAGGAATCTTACAGGAATCAAGAAACGCGGGAAGAACTAAAAGCCATAAATTAAATTGAAAGAAACCCAAAGTATTTCTTTTCTTATGCAAAATCTAAGTCGAGAACAACATCCAGTATTGGGCACCTACTTAAACGGGATGGGTCCTACACAGATGACAGCAAGGAAATGAGTGAGCTACTAAAGTCCCAGTATGACTCAGTTTTTAGCGAACCGCTAACAAAACTGAAAGTCGAAGACCTAAATTATTTTTTTATGAGAGTGCCACAGAACTTGATAGACGCAAACCTATCTGACATTATCCTGACGCCAAATGCCGTCGAAGAGGCGATAAATGACATGCCCATGCACTCCGCCCCAGGCCCAGACTCATGGAACTCTGTGTTCATCAAGAACTGCAAGAAAGCCCTATCACGTGCTTTTAACATCCTATGGAGAGGGATCATGGGCATGGACACACATTTGCCCTTAGACACGTCATCTCCACTGCTTCCAGCCTCTATCTCGCCGCGTAGTCCTGTGGGTTAGAGCGTCATGTGTGATTTTCGCTCACAATGAGGCGGGCCAAAACAACATGGGTTCGAATCCTCGGCTATTCGCAGAGTTGTTATTGACTCAATATCACTCGTTCGTGGTCACAATATATATATATATATTTTATTATTTTTTTATTAACACATCGGCCAATTCCCACCAAGGCAGGGTGGCCCGAAAAAGAAAAACTTTCATCATCATTCACTCCATCACTGTCTTGCCAGAGGGGTGCTTTACACTACAGTTATAAAACTGCAACATTAACACCCCTCCTTCAGAGTGCCGGCACTGTACTTCCCATCTCCAGAACTCAAGTCCGGCCTGCCGGTTTCCCTGAATCCCTTCATAAATGTTACTTTGCTCACACTCCAACAGCACGTCAAGTATTAAAAACCATATGCCTCCATTCACTCCTATGAAATACGCTCACACATGCTTGCTGGAAGTCCAAGCCCCTCGCACACAAAACTTCCTTTACCCCCTCCCTCCAACCTTTCCTAGGCCGACCCCTACCCCGCCTTCCCTCCACTACAGATTTATACACTCTCGAAGTCACTCTGTCTCCTTCCATTCTCTCTACATGTCCAAACCACCTCAACAACCCCTCCTCAGCTCTCTGGACAATCGTTTTGGTAATCCCGCACCTCCTCCTAATTTCCAAACTCCGAATTCTCTGCATTATATTCACACCACACATTGACCTCAGACATGACATCTCCACTGCCTCCAGCCTTCTCCTCGTTGCAACATTCATCACCCATGCTTCACACCCATATAAGAGCGTTGGTATAACTATACTCTCATACATTCCCCTCTTTACTTCCATGGACAAGGTTCTTTGTCTCCACAGACTCGAAGTGCTCCACTCACCCTTTTCCCCTCATCAATTCTATGATTCACCTCATCCTTCATAGACCCATCCGCCGACATGTCCACTCCCAAATATCTGAATACATTCACCTCCTCCATACTCTCTCCCTCCAATCTGATATCCAATCTTTCGTCACCTATTCTTTTTGTTATCCTCATCACCTTACTCTTTCCTATATTCACTTTCAATTTTCTTCTTTTACACACCCTACCAAATTCATCCACCAACCTCTGCAACTTCTCTTCAGAATCTCCCAAAAGCACAGTGTCATCAGCAAAAGCAACTGTGACAACTCCCACTTTGTATTTGCTTCTTTATCTTTTAGCCCAACACCTCTTGCCAAGACCCTCGCATTCACTTCTCTTACAACCCCATCTATAAATATATTGAACAACCACGGTGACATCACACATCCTTGTCTAAGGCCCACTTTTACTGGGAAATAGTCCCTTTCCCTCCTACACACTCTAACCTGAGCCTCACTATCCTCATAAAAACTCTTCACTGCTTTCAGTAACCTTCCTCCTATTCCATATACCTGCAACATCTGCCACATTGCCCCCCTATCTACCGTATCATACGCCTTTTCCAAATCCATAAATGCCACAAAAAACATCTTTACCCTTATCCAAATACTGTTCACCTATATGTTTCACTGTAAACACTTGGTCTACACACCCCTACCTTTATAAAGCCCCTTGTTCATCCGCTATCCTGCTTTCTGTCTTACTCTTAATTCTTTCAATAATAACTCTACCATACACTTTACCAGGTACACTCAACAGACTTATTCCCCTATAATTTTTGCACTCTCTTTGTCCCCTTTGCCTTTATACAAAGGAACAATACACGCTCTCTGCCAATCCCTAGGTACCTTACCCTCTTCCATACATTTATTAAATAATAGCACCAACCACTCCAAAACTATATCCCCACCTGCTTTTAACATTTCTATCTTTATCCCATCAATCCCAGCTGCCTTACCCCTTTCATTCTACCCACTGCCTCACGAACTTCCCCTACACCCACAACTGGCTCTTCCACACTCCTACAAGATGTTATTCCTCCTTGCCCTACACACGAAATCACAGCTTCCTGTCTTCATCAACATTTAACAACTCCTCAAAATATTCTCTCCATCTTCCCGATACATCTAACTCTCCATTTAATAACTCTCCTCTCCTATTTTTAACTGTCAAATCCATTTGTTCTCTAGGCTTCCTCAACTTATTAATCTCATTCCAAAACTTTTCTTATTTTCAACAAAATTTGCTGATAACATCTCACCCACTCTCTCATCTGCTCTCTTTTACATTGCTTCACTACTCTTTTAACCTCTCTTTTTCTCTCCATATACTCTTCCCTCCTTGCATCACTTCTACTTTGTAAAAACCTCTCATATGCTAACTTTTTCTCCTTACTACTCTCTTTACATCATCATTCCACCAATCGCTCCTCTTCCCCCGCACCCACTCGCCTGTAACCACAAACTTCTGCTGAACACTCTAACACTACATTTTTAAATCTACCCCATACATCTTCGACCCCATTGCCTACACTCTCACTAGCCCATCTATCCTCCAATAGTTGTTTATATCTTACCCTAACTGCCTCCTCTTTTAGTTTATAAACCTTCACCTCTCTCTTACTTACTGATTCTATTTTCCTTGTATCCCATCTACCTTTTACTCCCCCTATAGCTATAACTAAAAAGTGATCTGATATATCTGTGGCCCCTCTATAAACATGTACATCCTGAAGTCTACTCAACAGTCTTTTATCCACCAATACATAGTCCAACAAACTACTGTCATTACGCCCTACATCATATCTTGTATACTTATTTATCCTCTTTTTCTTAAAATATGTATTACCTATAACTAAACCCCTTTCTATACAAAGTTCAATCAAAGGGCTCCCATTATCATTTACACCTGGCACCCCAAACTTACCTACTACACCCTCTCTGCATGTTTCTCCCACTTTAGCATTTAGGTCCCCTACCACAATTACTCTCTCATTTGGTTCAAAAGTTCCTATACATTCGCTTAACATCTTCCAAAATCTCTCTCTCTCCTCTACATCCTCTCTTCTCCAGGTGCATACACGCTTATTATGACCCACTTTTCGCATCCGACCCTTATTTTAATCCACATAATCCTTGAATTTACACATTCATATTCCCTCTTTTCCTTCCATAACTGATCCTTCAACATTATTGCTACCCCTTCCTTAGCTATAACTTCTCAGATACTCCTGACTTAATCCCATTTATTTCTCCCCACTGAAACTCGCCTACCCCCTTCAGCTTTGTTTCGCTTATGGCCAGGACATCCAACTTCTTTTCATTCATAACATCGGCAATCATCTCTTTCTTATCATCCGCACTACATCCACGCACATTCAGACAACCCAGTTTTATAAAGTTTTTCTTCTTCTCTTTTTTAGTAGATTTGTATAGGAGAAGGGGTTACTGGCCCATTGCTCCCGGCATCTTAGTCGCCTCATACGACACGCATTGCTTACGGAGGAAAGATTCTTTTCCACTTCCCCATGGACAATAGAGAAAATAAAAAGAACAAGAGCTATTAAGAAAAAGAAGAAAAACCTAGATGTGTGTATGTATATATATGCATGTGTATGCCAGTGTAGTGTGACCTAAAGTGTAAGTAGCTAGATATACCTGTTATCCAGCGTGTTTATGATACAGAAAAAAGACACCAGCAATCCTACCATCATGTAAAACAGTTTCAGGTTTCTGTTTCACAGTCACCTGGCAGGACGGTAGTACCTCCCTGGGTGGTTGCTGTCTACCAACCTACTACCATGACAGTGCAAGACAAGCTACAGGGGGTGGAAATCTTTAGCTCAAGTACTTTCACACTTCTCAGTGCGTCATCAGGAGCTTTCCAATGTTGCAAGAGAGCAAGATAGCGTCAGGAGCTTTGCAACATTGCAAAACTCGTGATGAGGCACTGAGAAGTGTGAAAGTACTTGATCTAAAGATTTCCCCCACGGTGGCTTGTCTTGCATAGTTGAGATCGCCCATATGCGATTATTTGCATATATATATATATATATATATATATATATATATATATATATATATATATATATATACACAGGATATTGCAAGAAACCCAAAATATTTATATTCCTATGCAAAATCCTAGCTAAGAAGTACCTGTAGATTTGGACCATTATTAAGAGGAGATTCGTATGCTGACGATGAACAGGAAATGAGTGAAATTCTAAAAGAACAGTATGAGTCATTGTTCAGCAGCCCACTAAATGACAGCAAGTTAAAAAATGCAGAAATATTTTTCACTCCAGCAGAAGGCCGCGCAGACCAACTAACTGACATTAGTACAAATCTCATAGATTTCGAAAAAGAAATTGACAACATGCCCACTCACTCAGCACCTAGACCAGATTCATGGAATGCTCTTTTTGTAAAGAAGTGCAATGTACCATTAGCACGAGCACTCAGTATTCTTTTGAGAAAGGGCTTAGATCTAGGTGAAATACCGGAGGCCTTAAAGAGTGCAGACATAGCTCCTTTGCATAAGGGAGGTAGTATAGCACTATACTGATGAGACAGCAGATTACAAAGTTCATGGACCAGCATAACCCGAGCCAGCATGGTTTTAGGGCAGGACGATCATGCCTGTCACAGCTGCTGAACCATTATGACAGAATTACGAAGGTATTGGAAGACGGCCAAAATGAAGATGTGATTTAAACAAATTTTTGCAAAGGCGTTTGACAAATTCGATCATGGAGTGATAGCGCACAAAATGAGAGCCATGGACATTACGGGAAGGTAGGCAGATGGATTTTCGGGTTCTTAACACACAGAACAAAAACAGTAGTAGTGAACAGGGCAAGATCCAGCATCAGCGAGGTCAAAAGCTCAGTGCCCCAAGGCACTGTCATGGTTCCTCTGCTGTTTCTCATCCTCATATCAGACATAAATAAAAACACCCGGCACACTTTTTTATCATCATTTGCAGATGACACTAAAATAAGTTTGAAAGTCACTATGGTAGAGGACACTGAAAACTTACAGGAAGACATAAGCAGGGTTTTCCAGTGGGCAGTGGAGAACAACATGATGTTCAATGGTGATAAGTTTCAGCTGCTTAGGTATGGAAAGAATGAAGAACTCAAAAGGAACATTATATACAAAACTCAAGAATGTCACTAAATAGAACGAAAGGAACACGTAAAGGACTTGGGAATAATTATATCAGCTGACCTTTCTTTTAAAGACCATAACAAGACAAAGATCACGACAGCCAGAAAAATGACTTGGTGGGTATTGAGAACCTTCAAAACAAGGGAAACAATGCTGATGGTGACACTCTTCAAATTGCTAGTGCTCCCTCACTTAGAATATTGCTGTGCTGACGACCCCGTTCAAAGCAGGAGAAATATCAGAGCTGGAACAAATACAGAGATCGTTTACGGCTCACATTGAGCCAGTGAAACTTCTAAATTTTTGGGAACGAATTCAAGTCTTGAACATGAACTCATTGGAGCGGAGGAGAGAGAGATACATGATAATATATACCTGGAAAGTACTCGAGGGCCTTGTCCCAAATTTGCACTCTGCCATAACATACTGGAGTGAGATATGGGAGGAAGTGTAAAATAAGCCCAGTGAGAAGCATGGGTGCGGTGGGGACAATAAGAGAGCACTGTATCAACATACGGGGTCCCAGACTATTCAACATCTTACCAGAAAATATCCGAAACACGGCTGGGACAAGTGTAGAAGTTTTCAAGAGGAAACTGGACAACTATCTTCACCAAGTGCCAGATCAACCAGGCCGCGACGGATATGTGGGGCAGCTGGCCTCCAACAGCAACAGCCTGGTTGACCAGGCAAGCACCAGACGAGCCTGGCTGATGGCCGGGCTCGGAGAGTAGAGAAACTCTCGAAACTCTTCAAAGGTAAGGTAAGGTATACAGAGGTATATATGTTTGTGTGTGTGTGTGTGTGTGTGTGTGTGTGTGTGTGTTGTTAGTTACCATTTTGTCCTAGGCACATGTCGATTAGACACTAGGCCTGTTGTATATATGTGTGTGTGTACGTGTATGTAAGGAAACACTTCGAAATGTTTCTGCCCCACCGGGGCATCTAATAATGTCAAGAAACCTTAGAGTGCGCTCCAAGGTAAGATTCGCAACAATATTAACACTTGAGCTAACAGAAATAAACTGAGGAGAGAGAAAATAAACTAAACCTACTGACATTTAAGGATAGAAGGATAAAGTGAGAAATTACGATAACGTATAAAATAATTAGAGGACTTCACATTGTGAACAGAGATAGTGATAGACTGCTCTAGATGGTAAGGGAGGAGAGGACTGATACATAGGAACACATGCAAAAGTAAAAATACAAGTTGCAGCTATACGAGGAAATATTTCCTCACTGTTAGAGAAATCAGAAGTGTAATGGCTTGCCCAATGGAGTGGTGGAGGCAGATTCCACAAATAGCGTTAATCATAGCTGTGAAAGGACCCTTGAGGCAGGGAGGGAGTAAACACGGCAACGGTAAGTTAGAAGGCAAGTCTGAGAGCTTAAAGTTGACCACTACAACTATAAATGTACACGCACAGATCCGTGACAACACACAATCACACACATACACATGCACACACACTCATACACGTACATACACACATACGACCACGCACGCACACGCACGCGCGCACACAGCAAAGAGGAGGGGCCAGGAGCTATGACCAGACCCCTGCAAACATAATTAGGTGAATACACACACGCACGTAGTCCCAATTTTTAAAAAAGGAGACAGATAGGCATTATTAAACTACAGACCAGTGTTGGTGACATGTATGGAATGTAAAGTCTTGGAGAAGATTATAAAGACAAATATGATGGAACTCCTACAAAGGAACGGTCTCAAACATGAGAACCAACATGGTTTCAGTGAAGGTAAATCCTGTGTGACAAACCTACTGGAGTTTTTTCGACAAGGTAACAGAAGACAGGAAGGAAAGGGAGGGGTAGAATGCATTTGCTTGGACTGTAAGAAGGCTTTCGACACAGTTCCACTCAAAAGACTGGTTGAAAATCTAAATAAGCAACGTGTGTTGGTACGTGTCGAGGTGTGAGAGTGGGTGCTTGTGACGAGCGGGATTCCGCAAGGGTTAGTCCTAGATCCTGTGCTGTTTCTTGTATATGTGTTTGACATGATGGCATGGATAGACTCAGAGGTGTCCTTGTTTGCAGACGATGGGAATACAAGCGGACGAGGATCAGGTAAGTCTACAAGGGCATCTGGAGAAATGGCTTCTGGAGTTTAACTCCAAGTGCAAAGTCATGAAGCTTGAGGATGGTCAAAGAAGATCGCAGACGGAGTACAGCCTACAGATCAAAAGCTGCGAAAATGACTCAGTTAAAGGATCTAGATGTGAGCATCATTCCGAGCACATCCCCTGAGGCGCACATCAACCATATATCCGCTGCAGCATATAGGTGCCTGACAAACCTAAGAATATGAGTCATTCACAACACTGTACACCGTGTACATCAGGCCCATATTGGAATATGCAGCACCAGTATGGAACCCACATTTTGACAGACACATCAAGAAATTAGAGGAAGCGCAAATGTTTGCAACAAGAATAATCCCGGAGCTAATGGGTATGTTCTACGAGGAGAGTTTAAGTGAACTCAACCTAAGTGTCCCTCTGGAACTGCGCCCCCTGGTTCCTGTGTCCATGGGACACAGGAACCAGGAGACACCACTGGAAGTTGAAAACTCAGATGAATCATAGGGGTGTTAGGAAGTATTTCTTAGCGAAGAGGCAGGGCCGGGAAGTAAGACACAACCCCTGAAACCACAAATAGGTGAGTAAACACAAAGAGCTTGATTGTAGACGGTCGAGCGTGTCATAAATCTGCCATTTTTCAGTTCTTAAAATAAATGTCGTTTTGGTTGTGAGAATAATAATTTGGTACCAGTTATTTATATAATGTATAAATTTATATATACACTGTTTGTGACAGGCCGTAATTTACATATTTTTTTTTTATTTTTTCCTAGTTATTTTTGTTGTGCAAGAAGCTGGAATGTAAACTGTCAAGTAAAAAATATATCCATTACACTTATCATAATGTTCTGTGTGTATTAACTTACAATTTAAAACAGGTATTAGGATATCTTGTCACTGTAAATGTTGCAGGGAGGTTGCTTAGCAACAATGATTGCATTACAGCCTCCCCTGAAATTGACAATTGGGGGGAGCGGGGAGGTTATGAAAACTGTGATTGGCTGACTCCTGTTTAGGAGATTCCCTTGTGTTTGCATTGACTGACAAAGTCCCGCTCTGATGAAATATTGAATGTGTCTGAGAATCCAAGCGATAAATTCTAATACTGAGGTAGGTGCAGGTGCTCTGGGAGCTCCTGGGATATCCGGCTCTCAAATTAATTATTAAATCTAGTTTATGGTGAAATGATTGCATAAAAGTTTAGCCAAATAACCGCTATGCGAAAGGTTTAGCTAAATTAATACTAAGTTTCATTTCCTACTCTATTAATTATTTTACCTGTGCTGTGTTATGTTGTGTGAGGTTATGCTCAGTCGTTTATTAATGTGCTTTGGCTACATACCAAGTCATTAATTTACTATTTAATATGACAATAATTATCTAGGTTTAATAGTTATTAGAGATATTCCACTAAGTGAATTTATTTATGACAGAATTTTAAATTCATTATATAATTAACTTGTGTATTTATTTCAGAAAATGTCGTGTATGCATGCTTTAATATACCCCATTGTAAGGGATATTTTGAGTCAGCAATATTTTATTATCTATTAAGAGGATGACAATATTTGTTGTCGAGGACCTTGTATTTGCAGCAGCGAACATTCCTAAATTAGTAAATTTTATTTAATATGTTGTTGATAACTCATAAATAAGTTGTCTTTGTCACAAGGATAGGTTTATTATATATATATATATATATATATATATATATATATATATATATATATATATATATATATATATATATATATATATAATATATATATATATATATATATATATATATATATAGATGGGTCCACCTCCGGTGTCAATTGTGGGACCCATTGCCTCGGAGAAGTGGATACAAAGACTTCAAGGAAGAATATTTAGATTTCTTTCTGAAGCCATTTGAATATTCCACTTCCCCTACCACCCCATTTTTTTTTATACAAACTTTATTTCAAGACAAAATACAATAGGGAGTAAAACAACATAGATAACAACTCAGAGCTACATGTCAAATACTTCGTCCAACTCCCCGGCAGTGGGCCGCGTGCCCA
This sequence comes from Cherax destructor, assembly GCA_009830355.1. NCBI lineage: Eukaryota > Metazoa > Arthropoda > Malacostraca > Decapoda > Parastacidae > Cherax > Cherax destructor. The sequence goes on from WNWK01029608.1 coordinate 13,079, forward strand.
GAATACTGCAGGCATTTCCCCTCTGGATCGCAACACTGAGTGTCTGAAAGAGGAAGCTGGTCGCCCTGTGGTCCTTGGTTTCTATGATGAGTTTTCCACCCAGCTCCTTGAGAAACTTTAGAGCACACTTGCCCCATGCTCCATGGGTCTCCGACCCTATTGGGATGAAGTTATAGCAAGAGGGAAGGTCTTCATATTTGCGGGTCTTCTGGGTTTCCCTGTGGCTGGCAGCTCCACCCCCTTCGGCTAAGGAGTGTGGCAGGTAGGTGTCTTCCAATGTGGCAGCACAGGTGTAGTCCCAAGCAATCTGCTTACCATCCTTCCAGGACGTCCATCAAGACGCTTTCGACTTCCATCAGACCTCTGCACTTGGGGTTCCCGTTGAGCTGGGCAACGGGCTGTTGCAAGACTTCTCTTTATGATGTCATTGACGTCCTCATGTCTAGCATACTTCCCTTCTGATGTGTGACACACTAGACCATAAAGTCCGAATTGATCAGCAGTCGCCCTGCCGCAAATACACCTATGTTCGGTGAGTATGGGGGCGGCTAGGCGAAGAGCAACACCAATCCGAATGGCCTGTGGGTCGAGTCGAGTCCCCAGAGAGGAATTGGGAACAGCTAGAAGGAAATCTCCTGAGTGTTGTGCCTTCACCGCTAGAAGACATTATATATATATATATATATATATATATATATATATATATATATATATATATATATATATATATATATATATATATATATATATATATATATATGGATTTGACAGTTAAAAATAGGAGAGAGAGTTATTAAATGGAGAGTTAGAGGTATCGGGAAGATGGAGGGAATATTTCGATGAGTTGTTAAATGTTGTTGAAAACAATAGAAGCTGTGATTTCGTGTATAGGGCAAGGAGGAATAACATCTTGTAGGAGTGTGGAAGAGCCCGTTGTGAGTGTGGGGGAAGTTCGTGAGGCAGTGGGTAGAATGAAAGGGGGTAAGGCAGCTGGGATTGATGGGATAAAGATAGAAATGTTAAAAGCAGGTGGGGATATAGTTTTGGAGTGGTTAGTGCTATTATTTAATAAATGTATGGAAGAGGGTAAGGTACCTAGGGATTGGCAGAGAGCGTGTATTGTTACTTTGTATAAAGGCAAAGGGGACAAAAGAGAGTGCAAAAATTATAGGGGAATAAGTGTTGAGTGTACCTGGTAAAGTGTATGGTAGAGTTATTATTGAAAGAATTAAGAGTAAGACAGAAAGCAGGATAGCAGATGAACAAGGGGGCTTTATAAAAGGTAGGGGGTGTGTAGACCAAGTGTTTACAGTGAAACATATAGGTGAACAGTATTTGAATAAGGGTAAAGAGGTTTTTGTGGCATTTATGGATTTGGAAAAGGCGTATGATAGGGTGGATAGGGGGGCAATGTGGCAGATGTTGCAGGTGTATGGAATAGGAGGTAGGTTACTGAAAGCAGTGAAGAGTTTTTATGAGGATAGTGAGGCTCAAGTTAGAGTGTGTAGGAGAGAAGGGGACTATTTCCCAGTAAAAGTGGGCCTTAGACAAGGATGTGAGATGTCACCGTGGTTGTTCAATATATTTATAGATGGGTTTGTAAGAGAAGTGAATGCGAGGGTCTTGGCAAGAGGTGTGGGGTTAAAAAATAAAGAATTAAATACAAAGTGGGAGTTGTCACAGTTGCTTTTTGCTGATGACACTGTGCTTTTGGGAGATTCTAAAGAGAAGTTGCAGAGGTTGGTGGATGAATTTGGTAGGGTGTGTAAAAGAAGAAAATTGAAAGTGAATATAGGAAAGAGTAAGGTGATGAGGATAACAAAAAGATTAGGTGACGAAAGATTGGATATCAGATTGGAGGGAGAGAATATGGAGGAGGTGAATGTATTCAGATATTTGGGAGTGGACATGTCAGCAGATGGGTCTATGAAGGATGAGGTGAATCATAGAATTGATGAGGGAAAAAGGGTGAGTGGAGCACTTCGGAGTCTGTGGAGAGAAAGAACTTTGTCCATAGAAGTAAAGAAGGGAATGTATGAGAGTATAGTTATACCAACACTCTTATATGGGTGTGAAGCATGGGTGATGAATGTTGCAACGAGGAGAAGGCTGGAGGCAGTGAAGATGTCATGTCTGAGGTCAATGTGTGGTGTGAATATAATGCAGAGAATTCGGAGTTTGGAAATTAGGAGGAGGTGCGGGATTACCAAAACTATTATCCAGAGAGCTGAGGAGGGGTTGTTGAGGTGGTTCGGACATGTAGAGAGAATGGAACGAGACAGAATAACTTCGAGAGTGTATAAATCTGTAGTGGAGGGAAGGCGGGATAGGGGTCGGCCTAGGAAAGGTTGGAGGGAGGGGGTAAAGGAAGTTTTGTGTGCGAGGGGCTTGGACTTCCAGCAAGCATGTGTGAGCGTATTTGATAGGAGTGAATGGAGACAAATGGTTTTTAATACTTGACGTGCTGTTGGAGTGTGAGCAAAGTAACATTTATGAAGGGATTCAGGGAAACCGGCAGGCCGGACTTGAGTCCTGGAGATGGGAAGTACAGTGTCTGCACTCTGAAGGAGGGGTGTTAATGTTGCAGTTTTATAACTGTAGTGTAAAGCACCCCTCTGGCAAGACAGTGATGGAATGAATGATGATGAACGTTTTTCTTTTTCGGGCCACCCTGCCTTGGTGGGAATCGGCCGATGTGTTAATAAAATAAAATAAAATAATATATATATATTACCAATAGGTATATTTTATTACATAATATGGTACAAAAGATTTAAGAGATACATTGTTGATATAAAGATGGCATATACAGTATATGAGGTGAGAGAGAGAAATGTCTACATATTGTTACATGTTTATCACTGATTATAATGGGAAAATCTCATCCAGCTCCTCAGAGCTGGGGCGCGTGCCTAAAATACAGCATGCATTATCCCTCTGAACAGCAGCGTTCAGTCGCTGGAACAGAAAACTAGCTGCCCTGGGATCCCTAGTTACCCTGTTGAGTCTTTTGCCCAGCTCCTTGAGGAACTTAGATGTACTCTTTTCCCATGAGCCAAGTTTCTCCGAGCCTATGGGAACAAACATATAATTATGGGCAATTTCTCAGTAGTTTCTCGACTTTTGGGACTCCCTGAAGCTGGTGTATTTGAGATAGTTATCAGCCAAGGTAGATGCACATGTGTAGTCCCACACCATATGCTTGCCGTCTGTCCAGGCTTGACGGGTGAGACCATCTGGACGCTTTTCGCTGCCACCAGATCTGCATGGTTGGGGTGGCTCCCTTACTGCTGGGCATCCGGCTGTTGTGAGGCTCCTCATGATAATGTTATTAACCTCTTCGTGTCTTGCAATCTTTCCTCGGATTTACGACACACAAGACCATGGTACCCGAATCGGTCTGCTGCTACTCTGCCACAAATACACCTGTGTTCGGCGAGAATATGGGTGGCAAGTAGAAGGGCAACACCATGGTGGTCTGTGGGTCGAGGCGTGTGCCAAGGCTGGAGTTGGGAACAGCCAAAAGAAAGTCCCCTGCATGAGGAGCTCTCTGAAGCATTGCTGAGGCTATATTCTCTACTATTGAGCCATCCCAGTGCGACTGTATGTAGTTGTTGGGGGGAGCAGGCCTGGTTTCAGAGCCCGTTAGATTATCCCAGATCCTGGCTCCGTCAACGAACTTTTGGTCATGGACTCCAATCTTGTCCCTAATATGTTCAGGGAGAATCGCTGCTACAAGCCCTCTGGAAGCAAGACAGGAAAGCAGGTAGAGCAATCTGAGATGACTTGCGGACACCAATGCCTCTTAGTCTGACTGGGAGTGTAGCTTGGTCCCAGGATACTGTCATATTCGTGCAGTATAGGGTTATCATATGAAGGAGCACATCTTAGGAAATATGTCAACTTGGGCAGACTTAAGCATTTTGTGAGAATATATATATATATATATATATATATATATATCAATAACAACATTGCGACTAGCCAATGAGTCGAAACCATGCTGTTTTGGCCCGTCTCATGGTGAGCGAGACAGATGACGCTCTAGTCCACGGGCCACACAATTCTCAAGAATGACGCATCCAACCAAGCTAGATGTACCCGTCATCCGAGAACATACGGTAGTGTGCACGCCTCTGAGATAATTTCATTCTACTCCCTGTTTGGTGTACTAGCTCAACGAGCAGTATATTATATTATTGTACCCACGAACGAGTAGTACTGGTTAATAACAACACTGCGACTAGCCAAGGACTAACCATGGGTTCGACTCCTTGTTGTTATTGATCAATACCACTCGTTCGTGGAACAATTATATATATATATATATATATATATATATATATATATATATATATATATATATATATATATATATATATATATATATATATATATATATATATATATATATATATATGTCATGTCGAATAAGTAAAACTTGCAATTTTGGCTTAAATAGTAACGCTCTTCTTGCCGAATAAGGCAAGCGAAAATTTGTGTATGCAATAATTTCGCAAAAATCATTCTGAACCTAACGAAAAAAATATATTTCATTGTGATTGTTTACTATTAAATTATTGTAAACCTATATAAAATATATGTTGTTGGATTAGGCTGAATTAAATTGCTCTTGTTATAATAAGGTTAGTTAAGTTTTGTAAGGTTCTTTTGGTACAAAATCATTAATTTTTATATTAACATTAATGAAAAAAATATATCTTTAAATGTAAGAGAGAAAATTTTAGAAAGGACTTAATTTTATACGAGTTGTTGCTAATTGACCAGTTTTACCTATTCTGCACTTACTTCCTGAGGTGAACACCATTTTTCGACAACCCAACACTCAGCGAAGATGATTTACTCCTGAGATTTATTAAGGCACTGAATCTGTCTCCGATAGATTAGCAATGGGATCAAGCAACTCTTCCGGTGCGACTGGGAGGTATAGCGGTGCGCAAGGCAACACAGGTAGTTTTATCTGCATTTTGTATTCGTGTTTGGCTTCCAGTGGAATAGTCAAGAATATTGTCTCCGAACGCTTGAAGGGTGCGGTAGGAGGTCAAGACTCCTCAAGCAGACCAGCTCCTTCCAAAGAGCACACACACTCCCACTGGGACAAACCGATCATGGAAAATTTGCCTAGTAGTGAAGGCACCACATTCAGATTTCCTTTTAGCTGTTCCCAATTCCTCCCTGGGCACTCGACTCGACCCACAGGCCATTCGGAATGGTGTTGCACTCCACCTAGCCGCCCCCATACTCACCGAACATAGGTGCATTTGCAGCAGGGCGCCGACTGATCAATTCGGACTTCATGATCTCGTGTGTCATACATGAGAAGGGAAGTACGCTAGACATGAGGAGGTCAACGACATCATAAAAAGAAGTCTCGCCACACTCCGTTGCCCAGCTCAACGGGAATCCCAAATACTGAGGTGTTACGAAAGTCAAAAGCGTCCAGATGGAGTCACTATGCTACCCTGGAAGGATGATAAACAGATTGCCTGGGACTAAACCAATGCCGCCACGTTGGCGGACTCCTACTTGCCATACTCTGAAGCTGAAGGGGTGGAGCCGCTAGTTACAGGGAGACCCAGAAGATTCGCAAATATGTAGACCTGCCCACTTGCTATAACTTCATCCCGGTAGGTGAAAAACTCATCACATAAACTAAAGATTACAGAGGGGTCAGCTTCCTCTTTCAGTGTTGCGATCCAAAGGGAAAATGCCTGCAGCCTTCTGGGCACGCAGCCCACCATAGGTGAGCTGGATGAAGTATTTGAGATGTAGGCTCTGAGATGTTATGTATGTTGTTCTACTTCCTACTGTATTTTTGTTAATGTATTTTGTCATTAAATAAAGTCAACTTAGAATATAGAGTAAAGGGGCAGGTAGGAGAAGAAAATTTTCAAACACTCCGGGAAGAATCTTGAGTTTTCCCTGAAGTAAGTTTATTCTTTTCTCTTAGGATGAGGGTCCCCCCCCCTCACACACACACTCCATAAGCCATGAGTGTGGCAAAAGGCAATTAAAATGCCAGGAACAAGAGAGTAGTAACCCCTTATCCTGTATACATTACTAAAGATTACTAAAGATAAAAAGATAAACTTTTGTTTTTCTTTTGGGGCCACGCTACTTCGGTGGGATACGGCTGGTTTATTGAAAGAAAATAATATATATATATATATATATATATATATATATATATATATATATATATATATATATATATATATATATAAATAATGTCGTGCTCAATAGGTAAAACTGGTCGATTAGCAAAAACTCATTTAAAATTAAGTCCTTTCTAAAATTTTCTTTTATACATTTAAGGATATGTTTTTTTTTTAATTTATGTTAATTTTAAAATATATCATTTTGTACCAAAATAACCTTAGGAAACTTACCCAACCTTATTATATGACAAGCGCAATTTAATTTAGCCTAATCCAAATAAATATTTTTTTATGCAAGTTTACAATTATTTAATAGTAAACAAGCACAATGCAATATATTTTTTCGTTAGGTTCATTATGATTTTTGCGAAATTATTGAATACACAAATTTTTGGAAAAATAAACACATAAGCAGTATAATGTGATCCTTTATTGACAACGTTTCGCCCACGCAGTGGGCTTTATCGAGTCACAGACAGATCTACCTGGAAAATGAGCAACATGGAGATATATATAGGGTACAGTCAGGTGGAGAATGCTGGGTCAGGTGGAGAAAGCTGCATGTGAGTCTTAAAAGTAGTTAAGACTCACATGCAGTTTGCTCACTGCAGCTTCCACCTGACTGTCCTATATATCTCCATGTTGCTCATTTCCAGGTAGATCTGTCTGTGACTCGATAAGCCTGCGTGGGCAACGTTGTCATAAGGATCACATTATACTGCTTATGTGTTTATTTTTCCATTGTGTCGTATTTTATACCATTTATTTCCACACAAATTTTTGCTTGCTCTATTCGGCAAGAATTGCGTTGCTATTTAAGTCAAAATAGCGAGTTTTACTTATTCGGCACGGCATATTATATTATATATATATATATATATATATATATATATATATATATATATATATATATATATATATATATATATATATATATATATATATATTTATATATAAGTAGTAGGTTCGTAGACAGCAACCGCCCAGGGAGGTACTACCGTCCTGCCAAGTGAGTTTAAAACGGAAGCCTGTAATTGTTTTACATGATGGTAGGATTGCTGGTGTCTTTTTCTGTCTCATAAATATACAAGATTTCAGCTATGCGTGTCGTAAGAGGCGACTAAAATGCCACCCGGCCTCAGTGGGATACGGCTGATTTGTTGAAATAATGTATATATATATATATATATATATATATATATATATATATATATATATATATATATATTATGTAGATGTACTTTATTGCCTTCCCAACATTATATATAGTACCTGGAGTTTACCTGGAGAGGGTTTCGGGGGTCAACGCCCCCTTCGGCTCGGTCCGAGACCAGGCTTCAGTACAGTCGCAAAGCTTCTTTCCAAGCAAAAAAACAGACTGAAAATTACTGAACGCTGGGATCTAAGACTTCTTGTTACTGCCTTCAAGACTGATGTTGAGAAGCTGATGTTCCAGTACCAAGCACATCCATCTCAATAAAATTGTGAAGACAGTGTAGTTAAAGATGAAATGTAAATTTAGTTTTTCACAATGTTAAATAAATTGGTTTACTATGTTAATTTTTATTGGTTTATAGTGTTTTGAATTTGCAGTAAACCTAATACGAAGGAAGAGGTGTTCGTATATGTTTGGAGGTGGGGGGATGGGGGAGGGATGTGGCCCGGGAGCCAAGGAGGAGGCAGCCTGAAGAAGTTTGAGAACCACTGGTCTAGATTGTTATCCATCAGTAAAAAACAACTATTTATAACATAGCATCACCACCAATAACGAAAGAAAATATTGGCGATAAAAAGGTTTTATGGGATAACAGAAAACGAAGAACCATCGTGTGCCCATCAGTAAGCAAAATATTAATGCATTGTTTAACGAGGCGTAATAATTATAATTATTAAGCCTCGTTAAGCAATGTATTAGTTCGACTGTCTTAGAAATAGTGAAAATATGTCTGTTATTAAAAGAGTGGGATGAATTTACAGTTTGGCATATTTTCTGAGAAATAAAGATCATGCGATCTTGTAAAGGATGGGTGAGATATGTAAATGAGAAAAAAGTGATCGTCATGGAGGCGGTACTGGGATGGACGAGTCTCACGAGTGGTGTACGCAAAGGATCAATACTAAGACTGTTATTGTTCCTTACTGCTCAGTAGTCAGAGCGCTTGGTGCAAACCGTGAAGGATCCGGTTCGATCCCAGGACAAGGCAAAAAATATATGCAAATCTCACTACATCCAATGGTAGGTATTTGAATGTTATCTGTTTCGGGGTTTCCTAGCTCACTGGGGTACGCCACACTAAGAAAGAAAAAAAGGACAACCTTTAGAAACCAAACCAAAAACAAATATTGTATGTCAAAAAAAAAAATAATGTTTTTTTGCTTGGCTCTCGAAACATTTTATTTTTACATATAAATATAGTGTTATAGAACCACAGTGTGTATTTGCGGTGTTAGTTCAAGAAACTGTTTTATGTTTCGTTTTGTGGGGCAAGTTCTGGAGACATTCTTATTACCATATTTGTTGAGCACGTTAGAGAGACATTTTCGTGGCAACTTTTGTTGTGAGGTCACCGCGGCATATGCTGTGGACGGCTTCACCACTTTCACTTTGACACACATTAAAGAGATTGATGACATTTTTGCAGGCAGAAAGTTCAAAGGACTGTTTGACAGTGAGGCTTGTGATGCACCAGCTGGTGAAGCTTTGTGATGCACCAGCTGGGGAAGCTTTGTGATGCACCAACTGGAGGAACTTTGTGAAGCACCAGCTGGAGAAGCTTTTTGATGCACCAGCTGGACAAGCTTTGTGATGCACCAGCTGGATAAGCTTTGTGATGCACCAGCTGGAGGAACTTTGTGATGGACCAGCTGGAGAAGCTTTTTGATGCACCAGCTGGAGAAGCTATGTGATATACCAGCTGGAAAAGCTTTGTGATGGACCAGCTGGAAAAGCTTTGTGATGCACCAGCTGGAAAAGCTTTGTGATGCACCAGCTGGAGAAATTTTGTGATGCTCCAGCTGGAGAAGCTTTATGATGCACCAGCTGGAGGAACTTTGTGATGCACCAGATGGAGAAGCTTTTTGATGCACCAGATGGAGAAGCTTTGTGATGAAAACTCAGGTAAATTATTATTATTATTATTGTAATCAAAAGAAGCTCTAAACCAAAAGGGTCATACAGCACGGCAAGGCAGGACAGGATGCAGGGAGAGTGAGTTGTAAGAGGGAGATGGACGATTAGTAGGGTATGGAGTGCTTGATGACGGTGGATAGTGCAGGGGTGGAGGGTAGCAAGAGATCGAGGTAAAAGGGACTGAGGGAGGTGCTAGAGGTATAATCTTCAGAGTTTGTGTAGTAAGTCAATTTCTGTCAAAAAGTCAATGAGAGAGTCAGGATTAAAGGAGGGTCCATCTGCAAGAAGGAAAGGTAAAGAAAGGGCCGCAGAGCGAAGATGTCGTTGGAGGAAAATTCTGCGTGCTCGTTGTTAAAGTGGACAGTCCAACAGAATATGTCGAACAGACACTGGAACCTGACAATGCTCACAGAGAGGGGCAGGGAACCTCTCCATGAGATACCCGTGCGTAAGACGAGTGTGGCCGATGCGAAGACGGGAGAGTGTAGTCTCCCAACCTCGACATTGGTGACAAGAAGAAGGCCAGAAACCTATACTCAGTTTAATAGAATGAAGTTTGTAATTTAGCAGGTCAGACCAGCGTTGTTGCCAACGGGTGCGAAGGTGGGTAGCAATGACCGCAAAATAGTCCGTAAAAGGAACACCTCTATATGAAACTGGAAGGTCATGTACTGCTGACCGCGCAGCAGTGTCTGCCTGTTCACTGCCCTGTTCGTCAACATGACCAGGGACCCAACAAAAAACAATATCTTTGTGCTTGCTAGAGATTCGGCGTAACCAAAGTTGGATACGAAGAACTAGGGGGTGAGGTGTATCAATTTTATGGATAGCCTGTAAAGCACTAAGGGAGTCTGAAACGACCACAAATGGTGATACAGGCATAGATGCAATACGGATAAGTGCCACAAGAATGGCATACAATTCAGCCGTAAATATGCTAGCCGAGGGTAATTGATGCCCTTGCACGACGCTGTCCGGAAACACTGCTGCGAATCCGACGCCGTCAGATGACTTTGAACCATCGGTGTACACTGCGATGGCATGGGAATGAGAACGGAAGTGGTCTAGAAAAAAAAAGTGAGAAGCCGCCGTAGGTAGGCGGGCTTTCGCGCAAGGAAGGGGAATAGAACAGACACGGACAACAGGAACTTCCCAAGGGGTAGGGGAAAGGGAGATGTCACATGAACATATAAAGGTGGTAGCTGAAGGGAAGACAGGAGTGAATGTAGACGAAGAGAAAAGGGACGAAGTAAGCAGGGGCGACGAACAAATAAAGAACATCGACTAACATCTGTAACAATCCTATACATGGAAGGATTGCGGAGGTCATGAGAGCAAACATAATAGCGAATGCAATGTGCATCACGACGATCGGACAAGGATGGAATGTTCCCTTCTACATAGAGGCTCTCAACCGGGGAAGAACGAAATGCACCAAGGCATAAGCGTAATCCCTGGTGATGGATGGGCTTAAGGATGGAAAGAGTAGCAGGGAAGGCCGCCGAATATATCTGGTCACCATAATCAAGTTTTGATAAAATTAGGGCTGAATGTAGACGAAGGAGAGTTCTACGATCAGCCCCCCATGAAAGATGTGCGAGGGTTTTAAGGAGGTTCAGCCGGCTGTGACAAGTTGCCTTAAGAGAGGTAATATGAGGTTTCCAGGATAATCGACGGTCAAACAGGAGGCCGAGAAACCTGACTGTATCACGTTCTGGAATACGTGAGCCGTATAGGTACAATGGATGATCAAAGACCACTGAACGTCTAGTAAACGTAATTTGATGAGTTTTGCCACTAGAAAATTTAAACCCATGAGTGGTGGCCCAATCAGAAACCCGGTTGATGGCATGTTG
>WNWK01029609.1:0-24240 GCA_009830355.1 Cherax destructor
CCCTCACCTCACACACAGCCCCACCTCTCTCACACACAGCCCCACTTCTCTCACAAACAGCCCCACCCTTCCTCACACAGCCCCCGCCCTCCCTCACAAACAGCCCCACCCACCCTCTCTCACACAGCCCCACCCCTCCCTCATAAACAGCCCCACTCCACCTCTCACACACAGCCCCCACTCTCACACACAGCCCCCACCCTCACACACAGCCCCCACCCTCACACACAGCCCTCACCTCCACACAGCCCCACCCTCCCTCACACACAGCCCCACCTCTCTCACACACAGCCCCACTTCTCTCACAAACAGCCCCACCCCTTCCTCACACAGCCCCCGCCCTCCCTCACAAACAGCCCCACCCCACCCTCACTCACACAGCCCCACCCTCCCTCATAAATAGCCCCACCCCACCTCTCACACACAGCCCCCACTCTCACACACAGCCCCCACTCTCACACAGAACCCATGGTTCAGCGTGTAGAGCGAGGAAATACGACCCAGCCAGGAGAGACATACACAACCATGATAAACACACATATAAACACACATATAAACACACATATAAACACACATATAAACACACATATAAACACACATATAAACGGGTACGAGTAGACTTCTCACTGCCTTGAAGTAACCAGGGGGGGGAGGGGGGAAACACGTTACCATGTGCTCTAGTAGTATGTACATCAGTGGTACAACTGTGTGGTATAGTACGAGGAGGGTACAGTGTGGTACAGTATAAGGAGGGTACAGTGTGGTATAGTACGAGGAGGATACAGTGTGGTACAGTACGAGGAGAATACAGTGTGGTTCAGTATAAGGAGGGTACAGTGTGGTACAGTACGAGGAGGATATAGTGTGGTACAGTATAAGGAGGGTACAGTGTGGTACACTATATGGATGGTACATTATGGTACAGTATAAGAAGGATACAGTGTGGTACAGTATAAGGAGGATACAGTGTGGTACAGTATAAGGAGGGTACAGTGTGGTACAGTACGAGGAGAATACAGTGTGGTACAGTATAAGGAGGGTACAATGTGGTACAGTATAAGAAGGATACAGTGTGGTACAGTATAAGGAGGGTACAATGTGGTACAGTATAAGGAGGGGACAGTATGGTACAGTATAAGGATACAGTGTGGTACAGTATAAGGAGGGTACAGTGTTGTACAGTATATGGAGGGTACAGTTTGGTACAGTATAAGGAGGGTACAGTGTGGTACAGTATAAACTGGGTACAGTATGGTACAGTATAAACAGGGTACAGTATAAACACTGTACAGTATGGTTCAGTATAAACAGGGTGCAGTATGGTACAGTATGAGGGTACAGTGTATTACAGTATAAGGAGGGTACAGTATAGTACAATAAAAACAGGATACAGTATGGTACAGTATAAACATGGTAGAGTGTGGTTCAGTATAAACAGGGTACAGTATGGTACAATATAAGGAGGGTACAGTGTGGTACAGTATAAACGGTACAGGATGGTACAGTTTAAGGAGGGTACAGTGTGGTACAGTTTAAGGAGGGTACAGTGTGGTACAGTATAAACAGGGTACAGTGTAGTACAGTATAAACGGTACAGTATAAACGTGGTACAGTGTCGTACAGTATGGTACAATATAAACATGATACATTATGGTACAGTATAAACATGGTACAGTGTGGTTCAGTATAAACAGGATACAGTATGGTACAGTATAAACATGGTACAGTGTGATTCAGTATAAACATGGTAGAATATGGTACAGTATAAGGAGGGTACAGTGTGGTACAGTATAAACAGGGTACAGTATGGTACAGTATAAGGAGGGTACAGTGTGGTACAGTATAAACAGGGTACAGTATGGTACAGTATAAACAGGGTACAGTATGGTACAGTATAAGGAGGGTACAGTGTGGTACAGCATAAAGATGGTACAGTATGGTACAATATAAACAGGATACAGTATGGTACAGTATAAAGTCAGTGCCACTAACACACACCACACAATACCATTAGTGCCAGGCTGGCCTCCCAGCACGTGACACACACAAGCATTTTAGCCGGGGTAATACTAGTGTTGGTAGTGATGCGAGAGTCGCAGGGGCCAGAAGCTAGCATTCAACCACTGCTATTACGAAGCACTGAATAGTCAGTAGATAATACACCTATCTCAGATATATCACAGCAGGCTATCTACCCCAATAATATATCCCAGCAGGCTATATACCCCAATAATATCCCATCTGGTTATCCACCCCAATAATATATCCCAGCAGGCTATCTACCCCAATAATACCCCAGCAGGCTATGTACCCCAATAATATATCCCAGCAGGCTATCTACCCCCATACCCAGCAGGCTATCTACCCCAATAATATATCCCAGCAGGCTATATACCCCAATAATTTCCCATCTGGTTATCCACCCCAGGTATATCCCAGCTGGCTATCTACCCCAAGTATATCTCAGCTGGCTATCTACCTCAATATTATCCCAGAAGGCTATCTACCCCAATAATATATCCCAGCTGGCTATCTACCCCAAGTATATCCCAGCTGGCAATCTACCTCAATAATATCCCAGCAGGCTATCTACCCCAATAATATATCCCAGCTGGCTATCTACCCCAAGTATATCCCAGCTGGCTATCTATCTCAATAATATCCCAGCTGGCTATCTACTTCAAGTATATCCCAGCTGGCTATCTACTTCAAGTATATCCCAGCTGGCTATCTACTCCACTTAAAAATGCACTAACTTAGGATGGTAGAAGAATTATGTCTACCCAACACTGATAGATACTGTGGCACTCTTGTAAAGGGAACTCTTACTAACAAGAGGTAAACTCTTACTAACAAGAGGTGAACTCTTACTAACAAGAGGTAAACTCTTACTAACATGAGGTGAACTCTTACTAACAAGAGGTAAAGTCTTACTAACAAGAGGTAAAGTCTTACTAACAAGAGGTAAAGTCTTACTAACAAGAGGTAAAGTCTTAGTAACAAGAGGTAAAGTCTTACTAACAAGAGGTAAAGTCTTACTAACAAGAGGTAAACTCTTACTAACAAGAGGTAAAGTCTTACTAACAAGAGGTAAACTCTTACTAACAAGAGGTAAAGTCTTACTAACAAGAGGTAAACTCTTACTAACAAGAGGTAAAGTCTTACTAACAAGAGGTAAAGTCTTACTAACAAGAGGTAAAGTCTTACTAACAAGAGGTAAAGTCTTACTAACAAGAGGTAAACTCTTACTAACAAGAGGTAAACTCTTACTAACAAGAGGTGAACTCTTACTAACAAGAGGTAAACTCTTACTAACAAGAGGTGAACTCTTACTAACAAGAGGTAAACTCTTACTAACAAGAGGTAAACTCTTACTAACAAGAGGTGAACTCTTACTAACAAGAGGTGAACTCTTACTAACAAGAGGTAAAGTCTTACTAACAAGAGGTGAACTCTTACTAACAAGAGGTAAACTCTTACTAACAAGAGGTGAACTACTAACAAGTGTTGACATTCTTTATAATGTAGTGTAGTCAGTTTAATATCTTTATTATGCAGCCAATACCCATGGTGTGGGTGGAAGTTAAAAGATTACAGAGGTACATAATAGGTCCAGGGACTGTACCTGAATATTACTGAAGTACATAATGGGTCCAAGGACTGTACCCGAACATTACAGAGGTACATAATAGGTCCAGGGACTGTACCTCAGCATTACATAGGTACATAATGGGCCCCAGGGACTGGACCCCAACATTACAGAGGTACATAATGGGCCCAGGGACTGGATCCCAACATTACAGAAGTACATAATATGTCCAGGGACTGCACCTCAACATTACAGAGCTACATAATAGGTCCAAGGACTGTACCTTAACATTACAGAGGTACATAATAGGTCCAGGGACTGTACCTCAACATTACAGAGCTACATAATGGGTCCAAGGACTGTACCTCAACATTACAGATGTACATAATGGGTCCAGGGACTGGACCCCAAAGGTATGACAGCTGAACAAGTTACAAAGGTAATGAACCATGCACAGTCCTTCACATGGTTACAATTATCAACAAATTACAGAGTAATGAGCTACTAATACGTCCACACCCGTCACAACTGTAATGAGTTATAAGTCTAAATATTAAGTGGGTCATACACTCACACAATAATAGCAGTGTTGACATAGTTTATAACGTATAACGTATTTTATAACGTAGTGTTTAGAGAAGTGTTTTCAAACTTTAAGTTACTAAACTTTCGAATATACAAAAAACAACAGAATAATGACTGAAAGATGAATTATAATGACTCATATTAACATAGTTTTCTATTTTATTATGAATGTGTCATTGTCTTGTGTATCATTATGTATGTGTCACTATCATTGTCTGGTATATCATTATTATTACTATCAAGACTAGAGGACTGAACGTTCACTATCAAAACTAGAGGACTGAACGTTCACTATCAAGACTAGAGGACTGAACGTTCACTATCAAGACTAGAGGACTGAACGTTCACTATCAAGACTAAGGGACTGAACGTTCACTATCAAGACTAAGGGACTAAACGTTCACTATCAAGACTAAGGGACTGAACGTTCAATATCAAGACTGAGGGACTGAACGTTCACTATCAAGACTAAGGGACTGAACGTTCACTATCAAGACTAAGGGACTGAACGTTCACTATCAAGACTAAGGGACAACGTTCACTATCAAGACTAAGGGACAACGTTCACTATCAAAACTAAGGGACTGAACGTTCACTATCAAGACTAAGGGACTAAACGTTCACTATCAAGACTAAGGGACTGAACGTTCAATATCAAGACTGAGGGACTGAACGTTCACTATCAAGACTAAGGGACTGAACGTTCACTATCAAGACTAAGGGACTGAACGTTCACTATCAAGACTAAGGGACTGAACGTTCAATATCAAGACTGAGGGACTGAACGTTCACTATCAAGACTAAGGGACTGAACGTTCACTATCAAGACTAAGGGACTGAACGTTCACTATCAAGACTAAGGAACTGAACGTTCACTATCAAGACTAAGGGACTGAACGTTCACTTTCAAAACTAAGGGACTGAACGTTCACTATCAAGACTAAGGGATTGAACGTTCACTATCAAGACTAAGGGACTGAACGTTCACTATCAAAACTAAGGGACTGAACGTTCACTATCAAAACTAAGGGACTGAACGTTCACTATCAAGACTAGAGGACTGAACGTTCACTATCAAGACTAAGGGACTGAACGTTCACTATCAAAACTAAGGGACTGAACGTTCACTATCAAGACTAGAGGACTGAACGTTCACTATCAAGACTAAGGGACTGAACGTTCACTATCAAGACTAAGGGACAACGTTCACTATCAAGACTGAGGGACTGAACGTTCACTATCAAGACTAAGGGACTGAACGTTCACTATCAAGACTAAGGGACTGAACGTTCATTATCAAGACTAAGGGACTGAACGTTCACTATCAAGACTAATGGACTGAACGTTCACTATCAAAACTGAGGGACTGAACGTTCACTATCAAAACTGATGGACTGAACGTTCACTATCAAAACTGAGGGACTGAACGTTCACTATCAAAACTGAG
The DNA here is from genome assembly GCA_009830355.1 of Cherax destructor. NCBI lineage: Eukaryota > Metazoa > Arthropoda > Malacostraca > Decapoda > Parastacidae > Cherax > Cherax destructor. The sequence continues at coordinate 5,622 of WNWK01029609.1, forward strand.
GAACTGAACGTTCACTATCAAAATTGAGGGACAGAACGTTCACTATCAAACTGAGGGACTGAACGTTCACTATCAAAACTGAGGGACTGAACGTTCACTATCAAACTGAGGGACTGAACGTTCACTATCAAAACTGAGGGACTGAACGTTCACTATCAAAACTGAGGGACTGAATGTTCACTATCAAAACTGAGGGACTGAACGTTCACTATCAAAACTAAGGGAGTGAACGTTCACTATCAAAACTGAGGGACTGAACGTTCACTATCAAAACTGAGGGACTGAACGTTCACTATCAAAACTGAGGGACTGAACGTTCACTATCAAAACTGAGGGACTGAACGTTCACTATAAAAACTGAGGAACTGAACGTTCACTATCAAAATTGAGGGACAGAACGTTCACTATCAAAACTGAGGGACTGAACGCTCACTATCAAAACTGAGGGACAGAACGTTCACTATCAAAACTGAGGGACTGAACGTTCACTATCAAAACTGAGGGACTGAACGTTCACTATCAAAATTGAGGGACTGAACGTTCACTATCAAAACTGAGGGACAGAACGTTCACTATCAAAACTGAGGGACTGAACGCTCACTATCAAAACTGAGGGACAGAACGTTCACTATCAAAACTGAGGGACTGAACGATCACTATCAAAACTGAGGACTGAACGTTCACTATCAAAACTGAGGGACAGAACGTTCACTATCAAAACTGAGGGACTGAACGTTCACTATCAAAACTGAGGGACTGAACGTTCACTATCAAAACTGAGGGACTGAACGTTCACTATCAAAACTGAGGGACTGAACGTTCACTATCAAAACTGAGGGACTGAACGTTCACTATCAAAACTGAGGGACTGAACGTTCACTATAAAAACTGAGGGACTGAACGTTCACTCTCTCCAGTACATTATTTCTGAATTGGATTCAAAATATCAGTGTTTGGTGAAACGTTCTCCTAAATAAAGATACGCAGGTGTCAGATGTTTCGTACATCGTAGCGGAGGTTGTTGATGGGCGAAATGAGGCCACAAGTATGGGGTAATGAGGGGGGTTACTAGGCAACCAATTTTTGATAACTGAAAGAGAGAGAAAGGGAGAGAGAGGAGAGGAGAGAGGGGAGAGAGAGAGAGAGAGGAGAGAGAGAGAGAGAGAGAGAGAGAGAGAGAGAGAGAGAGAGAGAGGTTACCAGTAATTAAAAGCACTTTTCGATAGACTCTTGGCCAGTTTTATGTGTGTGCTCACCTATTTGTGGTTGCAGGGGTCGACTCACAGCTCCTGGCCCCGCCTCTTCGCTGGTTGCTGGTGTATGTATGTACTCACCTATTTGTGGTTGCAGGGGTCGAGTCATAGCTCCTGGCTCCGCGTGCTTGTGTGCATGCATGAATCCGTGCATACTCAGTAATAGTTGCAAAGATCGAGTCCCAGCTCCTGTACCCCTCTCATACCTATTCCTAAAGGTGTGTGTGCGTGCGTATGTGTGGGTATATCCGCATCTTGTGCGAGGTGGCGCATGTGCGCCCCTGGTGGCGAACCATCAAGACACTGTTGACTAACTGCCAATTAGATTTTACTATGTCAATTTTAAGCACCTGTGCTTGCGCTAATTGTAGTGAGGGGAAGCGAGGGGCAGACTGGTATGGTAAACTGTAAAATAAGGGGAAGTTACTCTGGTAGTGTAATGTACCAGGTGAGGGGAAGTTACTATGGTAGTGTAATGTACCAGGTGAGGGGAAGTTACTATGGCAGTGTAATGTACCAGGTGAGGGTAAGTTACTATGGTAGTGTAATGTACCAGGTGAGGGGAAGTTACTATGGTAGTGTAATGTACCAGGTGAGGGTAAGTTACTATGGCAGTGTAATGTACTAGGTGAGGGGAAGTTACTATGGTAGTGTAATGTACCAGGTGAGGGGAAGTTACTATGGTAGTGTAATGTACCAGGTGAGGGGAAGTTACTATGGTAGTGTAATGTACCAGGTGAGGGGAAGTTACTATGGTAGTGTAATGTACCAGGTGAGGGTAAGTTACTATGGTAGTGTAATGGACTAGGTGAGGGGAAGTTATTATGGTAGTGTAATGTACCAGGTGAGGGGAAGTTACTATGGTAGTGTAATGTACCAGGTGAGGGGAAGTTACTATGGCAGTGTAATGTACTAGGTAAGGGGAAGTTACTATGGTAGTGTAATGTACTAGGTGAGGGGAACTTACTATTATAGTGTAATGTACAAGGTGAGGGGAAGTTACTATGGTAGTGTAATGTACCAGGTGAGGGTAAGTTACTATTATAGTGTAATGTACCAGGTGAGGGGAAGTTACTATGGTAGTGTAATGTACCAGGTGAGGGTAAGTTACTATGGTAGTGTAATGTACCAGGTGGGGGGAAGTTACTATGGCAGTGTAAGGTACCAGGTGAGGGGAAGTTACTATGGTAGTGTAAGGTACCAGGTGAGGGGAAGTTACTATGGTAGTGTAATGTACCAGGTGAGGGGAAGTTACTATGGCAGTGTAATGTACCAGGTGAGGGTAAGTTACTATGGTAGTGTAATGTACCAGGTGAGGGTAAGTTACTATGGCAGTGTAATGTACTAGGTGAGGGGAAGTTACTATGGTAGTGTAATGTACCAGGTGAGGGTAAGTTACTATGGTAGTGTAATGTACCAGGTGAGGGTAAGTTACTATGGTAGTGTAATGTACCAGGTGAGGGTAAGTTACTATGGTAGTGTAATGTACCAGGTGAGGGTAAGTTACTATGGCAGTGTAATGTACCAGGTGAGGGTAAGTTACTATGGTAGTGTAATGTACCAGGTGAGGGGAAGTTACTATGGTAGTGTAATGTACTAGGTGAGGGGAAGTTACTATGGTAGTGTAATGTACCAGGTGAGGGTAAGTTACTATGGTAGTGTAATGTACTAGGTGAGGGGAAGTTACTATTGTAGTGTAATGTACCAGGTAAGGGTAAGTTACTATGGCAGTGTAATGTACCAGGTGAGGGTAAGTTACTATGGTAGTGTAATGTACCAGGTGAGGGTAAGTTACTATGGTAGTGTAATGTATCAGGTGAGGGTAAGTTACTATGGTAGTGTAATGTACCAGGTGAGGGTAAGTTACTATGGTAGTGTAATGTACCAGGTGAGGGTAAGTTACTATGGTAGTGTAATGTACCAGGTGAGGAGAAGTTACTATGGTAGTGTAATGTACCAGGTGAGGAGAAGTTACTATGGTAGTGTAATGTACCAGGTGAGGAGAAGTTACTATGGTAGTGTAATGTACCAGGTGAGGAGAAGTTACTATGGTAGTGTAATGTACTAGGTGAGGAGAAGTTACTATGGTAGTGTAATGTACCAGGTGTGGAGAAGTTACTATGGTAGTGTAAGGTACCAGGTGAGGGGAAGTTACTATGGTAGTGTAATGTACCAGGTGAGGGGAAGTTACTATGGTAGTGTAAGGTACCAGGTGTGGAGAAGTTACTATGGTAGTGTAATGTACCAGGTGAGGGTAAGTTACTATGGTAGTGTAATGTACCAGGTGAGGGGAAGTTACTATGGTAGTGTAATGTACCAGGTGAGGGGAAGTTACTATGGTAGTGTAATGTACCAGGTGAGGAGAAGTTACTATGGTAGTGTAATGTACCAGGTGATGGGAAGTTACTATGGTAGTGTAATGTACCAGGTGTGGAGAAGTTACTATGGTAGTGTAATGTACCAGGTGAGGGTAAGTTACTATGGTAGTGTAATGTACCAGGTGAGGGTAAGTTACTATGGTAGTGTAATGTACCAGGTGAGGGTAAGTTACTATGGCAGTGTAATGTACCAGGTGAGGGGAAGTTACTATGGTAGTGTAATGTACCAGGTGTGGAGAAGTTACTATGGTAGTGTAATGTACCAGGTGTGGAGAAGTTACTATGGTAGTGTAAGGTACCAGGTGAGGAGAAGTTACTATGGTAGTGTAAGGTATCATGTGTGTTCGAAACGTGGTGATGACAGTACTGATGGTTTCCAGCTTGGATGTGAGGGAGGACAGTTAAGCTTCTGAGAATGTACATACCTTAAGCTAAGGGCCTGACATTAATCTTATCAGTGTATACACCAGCTTGAAGTTGTCAGTATATACACCAGCTTGAAGGTGTCAGCATATACACCAGCTTGAAGTTGTCAGTATATACACCAGCTTGAAGTTGTCAGTATATACACCAGCTTGAAGTTGTCATTATATACACCAGCTTGAAGTTGTCAGTATATACACCAGATTGAAGTTGTCAGTATATACACCAGCTTGAAGGTGTCAGCATATACACCAGCTTGAAGTTGTCAGTATATACACCAGCTTGAAGTTGTCAGCATATACACCAGCTTGAAGATGTCAGCATATACACCAGCTTGAAGATGTCAGCATATACACCAGCTTGAAGTTGTCAGCATATACAACAGCTTGAAGATGTCAGCATATACACCAGCTTGAACATGTCAGCATATACACCAGCTTGAAGTTGTCAGCATATACAACAGCTTGAAGTTGTCAGCATATACACCAGCTTGAAGATGTCAGCATATACACCAGCTTGAAGATGTCAGCATATACACCAGCTTGAAGTTGTCAGCATATACAACAGCTTGAAGATGTCAGCATATACACCAGCTTGAAGATGTCAGCATATACACCAGCTTGAAGTTGTCAGCATATACTCCAGCTTGAAGTTGTCAGCATATACACCAGCTTGAAGTTGTCAGCATATACACCAGCTTGAAGATGTCAGCATATACACCAGCTTGAAGATGTCAGCATATATACCAGCTTGAAGATGTCAGCATATACACCAGCTTGAAGATGTCAGCATATACACCAGCTTGAAGATGTCAGCATATATACCAGCTTGAAGATGTCAGTATATACACCAGCTTGAAGATGTCAGCATATACACCAGCTTGAAGATGTCAGCATATACACAAGCTTGAAGTTGTCAGCATATACACCAGCTTGAAGTAGTCAGCATATACACCAGCTTGAAGTAGTCAGCATATACACCAGCTTGAAGTAGTCAGCATATACACCAGCTTGAAGTAGTCAGCATATACACCAGCTTGAATTAGTCAGCATATACACCAGCTTGAAGTAGTCAGCATATACACCAGCTTGAAGTAGTCAGCATATACACCAGCTTGAAGTAGTCAGCATATACACCAGCTTGAAGTAGTCAGCATATACACCAGCTTGAAGTAGTCAGCATATACACCAGCTTGAAGGTGAACTCAGAAGCACAAGTTATGGAGGAACCAGACAAGTGCACCTGCTGAGGTTACCTCAGTAATTGCTTTCTCCGGAGTTACCTACGTCGTCCCTCTTACCCTTCATATTACGTAGGTGATCCGTCTTGTTCCCGTTCCTACATGTACTTTTGTTTCTACAAGTACATGTACAAAGTATACAGTCCTAGCTGACATCAATGACATACTACTATATAGAAAGTCCCTTGTTATGCTGAGCATTTCCCGCAAATTAGGTCAATTTTGCCCCAGGATGCGACCCACACCAGTCGACTAACACCCAGGTACCTATTTTACTGATGGGTGAACATGGAGAGCAAGTGTCATAAGGAAACACGTCCTAATGTTTCCAACCGTACCGGGGATCGATCCACGGACTTCAGTGTGTGAGCTGAGTCTCTATATAAGATAGCCAAAGAAATCATATATGAGTCATTATAAAGTATTTAATTCTACCTTACGTCTGAGTGATGAGTGAGGGTGGCTGAGTGGGTGATTCAGTCAGGTTGATTCAGTCAGGGTGATTCAGTCAGGTTGATTCAGTCAGGGTGATTCAGTCAGGTTGATTCAGTCAGGTTGATTCAGTCAGGAGGATTCAGTCAGGTTGATTCAGTCAGGTTGATTCAGTCAGGGTGATTCAGTCAGGTTGATTCAGTCAGGGTGATTCAGTCAGGTTGATTCAGTCAGGGTGATTCAGTCAGGTTGATTCAGTCAGGGTGATTCAGTCAGGTTGATTCAGTCAGGGTGATTCAGTCAGGAGGATTCAGTCAGGTTGATTCAGTCAGGTTGATTCAGTCAGGGTGATTCAGTCAGGGTGATTCAGTCAGGTTGATTCAGTCAGGTTGATTCAGTCAGGTTGAATCAGTCAGGTTGATTCAGTCAGGTTGAATCAGTCAGGATGAATCAACCACAGTCACTGGTGACAAAGTTACACAGCCACTTGTACCATAGCCAACACCAGTGACGTTGTTTGTGTCATAGGGGACAAAAAAAAGTTACCCTTTACTCCCCTTTCTAAGTCAATAGTGTTTAACACTGCTCTGTTTTCCAGCGTTCGTGTGTACGCTGGCGTACGCACACACACATGTGTACGCACACAAACGCACGAAATATTGTCTTTATCGTCTGCGTATGTGTGTGTTGGTTGTTATAGGTGGAATGTGGCTTGTGGTTGGTGTGGTTGACTGGTATGAGTGTAGTTGATGTGGGTGAGTGTTAGTACTGGTTGGTATAGATGTGGCTGTGGTTGATGTGGGTAGGTAGGTTATATATGTGTATATATATATATATATATATATATATATATATATATATATATATATATATATATATATATATATATATATATATATATGCACTGGACGTGCACAAGGGCCGTGATCAAGCACCGTGATCAAGGGCCGTGATCAAGGGCCGTGATCAAGGGCCGTGATCAAGGGCCGTGATCAACGACCGTGATCAAGGGCCGTGATCAACGACCGTGATCAAGGACCGTGATCAAGGACCGTAAATATTGTATAATGAATGTGTGGTAGAGTTTATGCAGGTGTCACTATGAAGGTCAAAGTCAGCAATTATGACCAGTGAGAAGTAGGCTCAGGTGTGCCACATGTGGATTCCTTCCTTCCTTTCTTCTCTCCTTCCTTCCTTTCTTCTCTCCTTCCTTCCTTACTTCTCTCCTTCCTTCCTTCATTACCTTTTTTTTTCCTTCAGGAAGTAACCTCACAAAGTTATTGTTCATGGAAATTTTAGCGTAGCTGGGGAATATAATTTTGGGCATCAGGTGACTTAATTATCGAAGGAAATTTGTAATTTATAGTAAATTGAGCCATTTTATAGCCTTAATATTATTGTTGACGGAACACGAGCACCACCACCATCACCAACAACAACTACACCACCACCACCATCACCAACAACATCTACACCACCACCACCATCACCAACAACAACTACACCACCACCACCATCACCAACAACAACTACACCATCACCAACAACAACTACACCACCACCACCATCACCAACAACAACTACACCACCACCATCACCAACAACAACTACACCACCACCATCACCAACAACAACTACACCACCACCATCACCACCAACAACAACTACACCACCACCATCACCAACAACAACTACACAACCACCATCACCAACAACAACTACACAACCACCATCACCAACAACAACTACACAACCACCATCACCAACAACAACTACACAACCACCATCACCAACAACAACTACACCACCACCACCATCACCAACAACAACTACACCACCACCACCATCATAAACAACAACAACTACTCCACCACCACCATCACCAACAACAACTACACCACCACCACCACCATCACCAACAATAACTATACCACCACCATCACCAACAACAACTACACCACCATCAACAACAACTACACCACCACTATCACCAACAACAACAACACCACCACCATCACCAGCAACAACTACACCACCATCACCAACAACCACTTCACCACCACCACCATCACCAACAACTACTACAGCACCATAGCCATCACCAACAACATCTACACCACCACCACCATCATCACCAACAACTACACCACCACCATCACCAACAACCACTACACCACCACCACCATCACCAACAACAACTACATCACCACCACCATCACCAACAACCACTACACCACCACCACCATCACCAACAACAACTACATCACCACCACCATCACCAACAACCACTACACCACCACCATCACCAACAACATCTACACTACCACCACCACCATCATCACCAACAACAACTACACCACCACCACCATCACCAACAACCACTACACCACCACCACCATCACCAACAACAATTACACCACCACCATCACCAACAATTACTCCACCACCACCAACTACAACACCACCAACAACAACTGCACCACCACCAACAACAGCAACAACATCAACACCACCATCACCAACAACAACTACACCACCACCACCACTATCACCAACAACAACTATACCACCACCATCACCAACAACAACTACACCACCATCAACAACAACTGCACCACCACCAACAACAGCAACAACATCAACACCACCATCACCAACACCCTCAACAAGAAATGGTAGAGTCTCACCCAATGCATACACACGTTCTTTCCCCTATATAGAGTATTCATTCTGAGGTAAGGTAGGGAGAGGCAGCGTGTGTGTGCAAGTGTTGTGTGGACCCATATCAAATCCTGCCATATGCATGTGGCAGGATTTGAAGAAATATCTTTGTACAAGCCTGGTGCTCCGGGGTATTGGGGAGTGATCGTCTAACTTTGGCTAGGCGTCCAAACTTATCGAGAGTCTGGCTGTGTGGTAAAGTACTAAGTAATCTGATGCCGAGTTCGCACGTTCGAATCCTGCTGTGGACTGAGAGATAATGTTTATATGTATATATAATATTCCACATATGTGATGATATCATCAAAACTTAAGTTTTCGCAGCTTGTGGCGTAGGTCAGTGTGGCTCCAGCCCTGCTGGAAGGGTAGAGCAGCCCTAGCTGCTCAACCCTTACTGTGACTCCAGCCCTGCTGGAAGAAACCTTTTAAGGTGCCCTAGCTGCTCTACCCTTACTGTGACTCCAGCCCTGCTGGAAGAAAACCTTTTAAGGTGCCCTAGCTGCTCTACCCTTACTGTGACTCCAGCCCTGCTGGAAGTAAACTTTTTAAGGTGCCCTAGCTGCTCTACCCTTACTGTGACTCCAGCCCTGCTGGAAGAAAACCTTTTAAGGTGCCCTAGCTGCTCTACCCTTACTGTGACTCCAGCCCTGTTGGAAGTAAACTTTTTAAGGTGCCCTAACTGCTCTACCCTTACTGTGACTCCAGCCCTGCTGGAAGAAAACTTTTTAAGGTGCCCTAGCTGCTCTACCCTTACTGTGACTCCAGCCCTGCTGGAAGAAGAAAACCTTTTAAGGTGCCCTAGCTGCTCAACCCTTACTGTGACTCCAGCCCTGCTGGAAGAAGAAAACCTTTTAAGGTGCCCTAGCTGCTCAACCCTTACTGCAATGATTGGTGATATTCTTCCAGGTCAGACTGAAGCAATTTAGTACTTAATGTGTAAACCCATCCCGTGTGATGGAATATGACTGAAGAATCACACACACACATTATATATATATATATATATATATATATATAAATGTTAAATGTTGATGAAGACAGGGAAGCTGTGATTTCGTGTGTAGGGCAAGGAGGAATAACATCTTGTAGGAGTGTGGAAGAGCCAGTTGTTGGTGTAGGGGAAGTTCGTGAGGCAGTGGGTAGAATGAAAGGGGGTAAGGCAGCTGGGATTGATGGGATAAAGATAGAAATGTTAAAAGCAGGTGGGGATATAGTTTTGGAGTGGTTGGTGCTATTATTTAATAAATGTATGGAAGAGGGTAAGGTACCTAGGGATTGGCAGAGAGCGTGTATTGTTCCTTTGTATAAAGGCAAAGGGGACAAAAGAGAGTGCAAAAATTATAGGGGAATAAGTCTGTTGAGTGTACCTGGTAAAGTGTATGGTAGAGTTATTATTGAAAGAATTAAGAGTAAAACAGAAAGCAGGATAGCAGATGAACAAGGGGCTTTAGGAAAGGTAGGGGTGTGTAGACCAAGTGTTTACAGTGAAACATATAGGTGAACAGTATTTGGATAAGGGTAAAGATGTTTTGTGGCATTTATGGATTTGGAAAAGGCGTATGATAGGGTAGATAGGGGGCAATGTGGCAGATGTTGCAGGTGTATGGAATAGGAGGAAGGTTACTGAAAGCAGTGAAGAGTTTTTATGAGGATAGTGAGGCTCAGGTTAGAGTGTGTAGGAGGGAAGGGACTATTTCCCAGTAAAAGTAGGCCTTAGACAAGGATGTGTGATGTCACCGTGGTTGTTCAATATATTTATAGATGGGGTTGTAAGAGAAGTGAATGCGAGGGTCTTGGCAAGAGGTGTTGGGCTAAAAGATAAAGCAAATACAAAGTGGGAGTTGTCACAGTTGCTTTTTGCTGATGACACTGTGCTTTTGGGAGATTCTAAGAGAAGCTGCAGAGGTTGGTGGATGAATTTGGTAGGGTGTGTAAAAGAAGAAAATTGAAAGTGAATATAGGAAAGAGTAAGGTGATGAGGATAACAAAAAGAATAGGTGACGAAAGATTGGATTTCAGATTGGAGGGAGAGAGTATGGAGGAGGTGAATGTATTCAGATATTTGGGAGTGGACATGTCGGCGGATGGATCTATGAAGGATGAGGTGAATCATAGAATTGATGAGGGAAAAGGGTGAGTGGAGCACTTCGAGTCTGTGGAGACAAAGAACCTTGTCCATGGAAGTAAAGAGGAATGTATGAGAGTATAGTTATACCAACGCTCTTATATGGGTGTGAAGCATGGGTGATGAATGTTGCAACGAGGAGAAGGCTGGAGGCAGTGGAGATGTCATGTCTGAGGTCAATGTGTGGTGTGAATATAATGCAGAGAATTCGGAGTTTGGAAATTAGGAGGAGGTGCGGGATTACCAAAACGATTGTCCAGAGAGCTGAGGAGGGGTTGTTGAGGTGGTTTGGACATGTAGAGAGAATGGAACGAGACAGAGTGACTTCGAGAGTGTATAAATCTGTAGTGGAGGGAAGGCGGGGTAGGGGTCGGCCTAGGAAAGGTTGGAGGGAGGGGTAAAGGAAGTTTTGTGTGCGAGGGCTTGGACTTCCAGCAAGCATGTGTGAGCGTATTTGATAGGAGTGAATGGAGGCATATGGTTTTAATACTTGACGTGCTGTTGGAGTGTGAGCAAAGTAACATTTATAAAGGGGATTCAGGAAACCGGCAGGCCGGACTTGAGTTCTGGAGATGGGAAGTACAGTGCCGGCACTCTGAAGGAGGGTGTTAATGTTGCAGTTTTATAACTGTAGTGTAAAGCACCCTTCTGGCAAGACAGTGATGGAGTGAATAATGATGAAAGTTTTTCTTTTTCGGGCCACCCTGCCTTGGTGGGAATCGGCCGATGTGTTAATAAAAAAAAAAAAATATATATATATATATATATATATATATATATATATATATATATATATATATATATATATATATATATATATATATATATATATCAATAACAACACTGCGACTAGCCGAGGGCTAGTACACTGTAGAATCTCTAGATCTGCAATTTCATCTGCTAGAACCCGTGTTGTTTTGGCCCGCCTCATGGTGAGCGAAAATTACACGACGCTCTAACCCACAGGACCACCCAATCCTACAAAGATCACGCACTCAGCAGAGCTAGGTGTTGTACCGTGATCCGAGGACATACGATGGTGTGGGTGCGTGATCCTTGTAGGATTGGGTGGTCCTGTGGGTTAGAGCGTCGTGTGATTTTCGCTCACCATGAGACGGGCCAAAACAACACGGGTTCTAGCAGGTGAAATTGCAGATCTAGAGATTGTACAGAGAACCTTTACTGCACATATAAGTCCCATTAAACACCTCAACTAATGGGAACGCTTGGAAGCGCTTGACTTGTACTCACTGGAACGCAGGCGAGAGAGATACATGTATATCATAATCTATACTTGGAAAATCCTAGAAGGAATGGTTCCGAATCTGCACACAGAAATCACTCCCTGCGAAAGTAAATACTGGTCAGGCGGTGCAAAATACCCCCATTGAAAAGTAGTGGCGCCACTGGTACACTAAGAGAAAACACAATAAGTGTCCGGGGCCCAAGACTGTTCAACAGCCTCCCACAATGCATAAGGGGAATTACCAATAGGCCCCTGGCTGCCTTCAAGAGGGAGCTGAACAGATACTTAAAGTCGGTGCCGGATCAGCCGGGCTGTGGTTCGTACATTGGACTACGTGCGGCCAGTAGTAACAGCCTGGTTGATCAGGCCCTGATCCACTGGGAGGCCTTGTCGTGAATCGGGCTGCGGGGATGTTGATCCCCGGAATTCCCTCCAGGTAGACTCTAGGTAGATAAGTTTCCTAAGGTTCTTTTGGTACAAAATTATTAATTTTTACATTAACATAAATGAAAAAAATATATATCTTTAAACGTATAAGAGAAAATTTTAGAAAGGACTTAATTTTAAATGAGTTTTTGCTAATTGACCAGCTTTACCTATTCGGCACGAGACACACACACACACACACACACACACACACACACACACACACACACACACGCACACACACACACACACACGCACGCACGAGGGAAATAGGACTAACAACACTGGAGGACAGAAGGGTTAGAGGAGACATGATAACGACATACAAAATACTGCAGGGAATCGACAAGGTAGACAGTGACAGGATGTTCCAGAGAGGGAACACAGAAAAAAGGGGACACAACTGGAAGCTGAAGACTCAGATGAGTCAAAGGGATGTTAGGAAGCATTTCTTCAGCCATAGAGTAGTTAGGAAGTGGAATAGTCTAGCGAACGATATAGTGGAGGCGGGAACCATACATAGTTTTAAGACAAGGTATGATAAAGCTCATGGAGCAGGGAGAGCAGAGACCCAGTAGCGGACAGCGAAGAGGCGGGGCCAGGAGCTGAGTCTCGACCCCTGCAACCACAATTAGGTGAGTACACACACACACATACACACACACACACACACACACACACATAATGGTTATTGTTTTGTACAAAGACTTGTAAATGGAATTCTTTGGGCATTTATAAATGTACAATGGAATTAATGGAAGTCATGACTGTGGCAAGGACTTGTTGCCAGGTGGGAACACTGAAGAAGAGTGAGAGAAGTGAAGACTTGTTGTCAGGTGGGAACACTGAAGAAGAGTGAGAGAAGTGAAGACTTGTTGCCAGGTGGGAACACTGAAGAAGCGTGAGAGAGGTGAAGACTTGTTGTCAGGTGGGAACACTGAAGAAGAGTGAGAGAGGTGAAGACTTGTTGCCAGGTGGGAACACTGAAGAAGAGTGAGAGAAGTGAAGACTTGTTGTCAGGTGGGAACACTGAAGAAGAGTGAGAGAAGTGAAGACTTGTTGTCAGGTGGGAACACTGAAGAAGAGTGAGAGAAGTGAAGACTTGTTGTCAGGTGGGAACACTGAAGAAGAGTGAGAGAAGTGAAGACTTGTTGTCAGGTGGGAACACTGAAGAAGCGTGAGAGAGGTGAAGACTTGTTGCCAGGTGGGAACACTGAAGAAGAGTGAGAGAGGTGAAGACTTGTTGCCAGGTGGGAACACTGAAGAAGAGTGAGAGAGGTGAAGACTTGTTGCCAGGTGGGAACACTGAAGAAGCGTGAGAGAGGTGAAGACTTGTTGCCAGGTGGGAACACTGAAGAAGCGTGAGAGAAGTGAAGACTTGTTGCCAGGTGGGAACACTGAAGAAGCGTGGAGAGGTGAAGACTTGTTGCCAGGTGGGAACACTGAAGAAGCGTGAGAGAGGTGAAGACTTGTTGCCAGGTGGGAACACTGAAGAAGCGTGAGAGAAGTGAAGACTTGTTGCCAGGTGGGAACACTGAAGAAGCGTGAGAGAGGTGAAGACTTGTTGTCAGGTGGGAACACTGAAGAAGCGTGAGAGAAGTGAAGACTTGTTGCCAGGTGGGAACACTGAAGAAGAGTGAGAGAAGTGAAGACTTGTTGCCAGGTGGGAACACTGAAGAAGCGTGAGAGAAGTGAAGACTTGTTGCCAGGTGGGAACACTGAAGAAGAGTGAGAGAGGTGAAGACTTGTTGCCAGGTGGGAACACTGAAGAAGCGTGAGAGAGGTGAAGACTTGTTGCCAGGTGGGAACACTGAAGAAGAGTGAGAGAAGTGAAGACTTGTTGCCAGGTGGGAACACTGAAGAAGCGTGAGAGAGGTGAAGACTTGTTGCCAGGTGGGAACACTGAAGAAGCGTGAGAGAGGTGAAGACTTGTTGCCAGGTGGGAACACTGAAGAAGCGTGAGAGAAGTGAAGACTTGTTGCCAGGTGGGAACACTGAAGAAGAGTGAGAGAAGTGAAGACTTGTTGCCAGGTGGGAACACTGAAGAAGCGTGAGAGAGGTAAGACTTGTTGCCAGGTGGGAACACTGAAGAAGCGTAGAGAGGTGAAGACTTGTTGCCAGGTGGGAACACTGAAGAAGAGTGAGAGAGGTGAAGACTTGTTGCCAGGTGGGAACACTGAAGAAGAGTGAGAGAAGTGAAGACTTGTTGTCAGGTGGGAACACTGAAGAAGAGTGAGAGAGGTGAAGACTTGTTGTCAGGTGGGAACACTGAAGAAGCGTGAGAGAGGTGAAGACTTGTTGTCAGGTGGGAACACTGAAGAAGCGTGAGAGAGGTGAAGACTTGTTGCCAGGTGGGAACACTGAAGAAGAGTGAGAGAAGTGAAGACTTGTTGTCAGGTGGGAACACTGAAGAAGCGTGAGATAGGTGAAGACTTGTTGTCAGGTGGGAACACTGAAGAAGAGTGAGAGAAGTGAAGACTTGTTGTCAGGTGGGAACACTGAAGAAGAGTGAGAGAGGTGAAGACTTGTTGCCAGGTGGGAACACTGAAGAAGCGTGAGAGAGGTGAAGACTTGTTGCCAGGTGGGAACACTGAAGAAGAGTGAGAGAGGTGGCAACCTTCCAGCTAGAACCTTTCCCTGTTGGGACTTCCTATTCATTTCTGCAACATTGCAAGCTTCTGATGTTTTGATTGCAACACTAAAGGCTTAGAGCTAGCATTTAACCCCACCCCTCCCGTAGTTGTTTTGTATCTTCTATATAAATATATATATATATATATATATATATATATATATATATATATATATATATATATATATATATATATATATATATATATATATATATATATATATATATATATATATATAAACATAAACAGAACAGTGGCGGAAATTGAGCTGTGTTCCTTGTTTATTTAAAGAGAGTTGTCCATCTCAATGTGTATATATTGAGAGTTTGCTTTATTTCTGTTTTAGAGATTCAAATTTTCTTGATGTTAGTGTAGGGGTGAATTATTGGCTTAATGATCCAGGTGCACAGGACAACCTTCAGAGTTCAGAGAGGCCACAGCAACGAGTGTTGCCCTGGCCTAGGTCCTTGCCCTGGGGTGTTTCATGGCAAGAACCTAGGCCACTCTCCCAGTCTGAGAGAGAGAGAGAGAGAGAGCAGGGGGAAAGAGAGAGAGAGAGAGAGAAGGGGAAAATAGAGAGAGAGAGAGAGAAAGGAGGAAAGAGAGAGAGAGAGAGAGAGAGTTGGTGGATTGGTTAGCACTCAGGCACCTGCTGTGGTAGTGAGAACACTGTGTGGGGGTTGACCTGGCTCCCTGCAGGATACCTAGAGTAATAGTGCCTGCCGAGGATGAGAGAGAAAGAGAGAGAGAGAAATACTTCGTCAGGAAGCACATAAGAACATAATGGAGGAACACTGCAGCAGGTCTAGTTCATTATCAAAAATCACCCATATCTTTCTCCAACCTTGGCCCAAATCTACCCAAGCATTTTTAACATTAACCTGTCCTGTTTCCTGACAAATCTCACCTAACATCCACACACACAAAGTTATATTCAGTGTGGGCTGGGTTTTGTCAGTACCTCACTTACTGACAAAATTCCCGTATTGCTTTGGGGAGAAGGGTGGGTGGGTGGTCGGGAGTGGGCGGGAGTGGGCGGTTTAGACCAGGGCGACAGGAGATAAAAAGGCACGGAAAATAAGCTACAATTTTTCCTATGGGAAAAAATGGTCACCAAAAAAATGTCACGTTTCACTTAAATACCAAAAATTATTAATGTTGGTAAATTAGACACGTGTTGCATGTGTTGCACATGTGTTGCATGTGTTGCATATGTGTTGCATGTGTTGCACATGTGTTGCATGTGTTGCACATGTGTTGCCTGTGTTGTACATGTGTTGCATGTGTTGCACATGTGTTGCGCATATGTTGCATGTGTTGCATATGTGTCTAATTTACCAACTTGTCGGTTCTCTGAACATTTATCTACAATTAAAGTAATGAAACAGTACATGACAGTACATGACTGTACAGGACGGTACATGACAGTACATGACTGTACATGACAGTACATGACGGTACATGGCAGTACATGACAGTAAATGACTACATGAAAGTAAATGACTGCATGACAGTACATGACGGTACATGACAGTACATGACTACATGACAGTACATGACTATATGACTACATTACAGTACATGACAGTACATGACTGTGCATGAAAGTACATGACAGTACATGACAATACATGACTGTGCATGAAAGTACATGACAGTACATGACTACTTGACAGTACATGACTGTACGTGACAGTTCATGACTGTACATGACATTACATGCCTGTACATGCCTGTACATGACAGTACATGACTGTACATGACAGTACATGACGGTACTTGACAATAACATGACTGTACATGACAGTACAAGACTGTATATGACGGTACATGAGAGTAACATGACTGTACATGACAGTACATGACCGTATCTGACAGTACATGACAGTACATGACTGTATATGACGGTACATGACAGTACATTACTGTAAATGACAGTACATGACATGACAGTACATGACTGTACATGACAGTGCATGACTACATGACAGTACATGACTTGTACACGCTGACAAGACAATTTATATATGATGGCAATAAATATATATATAAACACTTTATTCAATTTCTTAAGCAAGGTGAAGCAGTACATGACGTGTTGTGATTGTAAACATAATATACTCTCATTACTTGTATATTCAGTGCTTGCTTAATTCAGGTTAGGTTAAGTTAGGTTAGGTTAAGTTAGGTTAGGTTAGGTTAGGTTAAGTTACGTTAGGTTAGGTTAAGTTAGGTTAAGTTTGGTTAGGTTACCTGGAGTCTACCTGGAGGGCATTCCGGGGAGTAACCTCCCCGGTTAGGTTAGGTTAGTTTAAATTAGGTTAAGTTAGATTAGGTTAGGTTAAGTTAGGTTAATATAATAATATCTTTATTTCTACAAGTACATGTACAAGGTATACAGTCCTAACTGACATCAATGACATACTACTATATAGAAAGCCCCTTGTTATGCTGAACATTTCCCGCAAATTAGGTCAGTTTTGTCCCAGGATGCGACCCACACCAGACCACTAACACCCAGGTACCAATTTTACTGATGGGTGAACATAGACAACCGGTGTAAAGAAACATGCCCAGTGTTTCCAACCTTTGCCGTGAATCGAACCCGGACTCTCACCGTGTGAAGCGAGAGCTTTTGCTACCAGGTCACGGTAAAGTTAGGTTAAGTTAATTTAGGTTAGGTTTGTATTGTTACTTATTCTCCTGTGACTTTTTTTGTGACATTTTTCCTTATGTTCGTTTGTAGAAAATCAAAGACAGCCGGAAAGAATGCGTGTAGATTGACGTAGGGGTGGTAGTGTCGGTGCTCAGCAGGTTGTGGTAGCGGGTAGTGTCGGTGCTCAGCAGGTTGTGGTAGCGGTGTTAGCGTCGATGCTCAGCAGGTTGTGGTAGCGGTGTTAGTGTCGGTGCTCAGCAGGTTGTGGTAGCGGTGTTAGTGTCGGTGCTCAGCAGGTTGTGGTAGCGGTGTTAGTGTCGGTGCTCAGCATGTTGTTGTAGCAGTGTTAGTGTCAGTGCTCAGCAGGTTGCGGTAGCAGTGTTAGCGTCGGTGCTCAGCAGGTTGTGGTAGCAGTGTTAGTGTCGGTGCTCAGCAGGTTGTTGTAGCAGTGTTAGTGTCGGTGCTCAGCAGGTTGTGGTAGCAGTGTTAGCGTCGGTGCTCAGCAGGTTGTGGTAGCGGTGTTAGTGTCGGTGCTCAGCAGGTTGTGGTAGCAGTGTTAGTGTCGGTGCTCAGCAGGTTGTGGTAGCAGTGTTAGTGTCGGTGCTCAGCAGGTTGTGGTAGCGGTGGTAGTGTCGGTGCTCAGCAGGTTGTGGTAGCGGTGTTAGTGTCGGTGCTCAGCTGGTTGTGGTAGCGGTGTTAGTGTCAGTGCTCAGCAGGTTGTGGTAGCGGTGTTAGTGTCAGTGCTCAGCAGGTTGTGGTAGCGGTGTTAGTGTCGGTGCTCAGCAGGTTGTGGTAGCGGTGTTAGTGTCGGTGCTCAGCAGGTTGTGGTAGCGGTGTTAGTGTCGGTGCTCAGCAGGTTGTGGTAGCGGTGTTAGTGTCAGTGCTCAGCAGGTTGTGGTAGCGGTGTTAGTGTCGGTGCTCAGCAGGTTGTGGTAGCGGTGTTAGTGTCGGTGCTCAGCAGGTTGTTGTAGCAGTGTTAGTGTCGGTGCTCAGCAGGTTGTGGTAGCGGTGTTAGTGTCGGTGCTCAGCAGGTTGTTGTAGCAGTGTTAGTGTCGGTGCTCAGCAGGTTGTGGTAGCGGGGTAGTG
>WNWK01029610.1:0-24240 GCA_009830355.1 Cherax destructor
AACACTCTTATATGGGTGTGAAGTATGGATGATGAATGTTGCAACGAGGAGAAGGCTGGAGGCAGTGGAGATGTCATGTCTGAGGTCAATGTGTGGTGTGAATATAATGCAGAGAATTCGAGTTTGGAAATTATTATGAGGTGCGGGATTACCAAAACTATTATCCAGAGAGCTGAGGAGGGGTTGTTGAGGTGGTTCGGACATGTAGAGAGAATGGAACGAGACAGAATGACTTCGAGAGTGTATAAATCTGTAGTGGAGGGAAGGCGGGGTAGGGGTCGGCCTAGGAAAGGTTGGAGGGAGGGTTTAAAGGAGGTTTTGTGTGCGAGGGGCTTGGACTTCCAGCAAGCATATGTGAACGTATTTGATAGGAGTGAATGGAGACAAATGGTTTTTAATACTTGACGTGCTGTTGGAGTGTGAGCAAAGTAACATTTATGAAGGGATTCAGGGAAACCGGCAGGCCGGACTTGAGTCCTGGAGATGGGAAGCAGTGTCTGCACTCTGAAGGAGGGGTGTTAATGTTGCAGTTTTATAACTGTAGTGTAAAGCACCCTCTGGCAAGACAGTGATGGAGTGAATGATGATGAAAGTTTTTCTTTTTCGGGCCACCCTGCCTTGGTGGGAATCGGCCGATGTGTTAATAAAAAAAAATAAAAAATTAATACACCAAACGAGGTGAATGAGAGAGAGGAGAATAAAGGTAAATTGGAAGCAAGACTATTAGGAAGGAGGAAGGGAGAGTGTGACCAGTTTATAAAAAAGAGGTGAAAGAATTATAGGAAAAATCTCTCCGAATTTTGAAAAATTGTAACTTATACTTTTCCTGTGACAGATGAGAGAATTCCAGCCTCTCTCTCTCTCTCTCTCTGTCTCTGTCTTTTCTGTCTGTCTCTCTCTCTATCTCTCTTTTCTCTCTCTCTGTAGTCTTACAGCTTATCCTAGTTAATGAAATCCTTTACACATTAATCACTTAATATGATTGTTAACACAACCTTCTCTTAGTCCTCCTTATATGACTGTTATGGACACATAATTCTGTGTGTGTGTTTCAGAAGCTGTGGAAGCATCGTTCCACTCTGCTAGTGAGAAGCCTTGTGATGGTGGTGGTGGCGAGGCTGACACAGGGGTGGCCCAGCTGGTGGAGGCCATGAAGGAGCTCTCTGCCAACTACAACAAACTGCTCAACTTTTCCGTTGTGCCCAGTCATGCCGTCACCACCTTCGAGGAGGACTTCCATAAGCTGGCCGATATCGCGCACCGGGTCAAGGACTTGTCTGGGAAACCGGAGGCGCCTCCTTCAACAGGAGTCGACTACGACAGTGGTGGGAGCTTCACTGTGGAGTCAGTAACACCTGCCTCGCCCGCGGCCTGGGGTATGTTGTGTGACCTTTTTTTCAATAAACTATTCACCTTTTCTCTTTCTCTCTCTCACGCGCGCGCGCGCATACATACACATGTTCTTATAGTGCACAGAGTGCATTGTTCACTTCAGGGTAGATATGAAGAGTGAATGTCAGAACTCCAGTAGGTACATGTAGAGTGAAACCTGGTGGCAAAAGCTCTCGTTTCACACGGTGAGGGTCCGGGTTCGATTCCCGGCAAAGGGGTGGAAACATTGGATGTGTTTCCTTACAGCGGTTGTCTATGTTCACCCATCAGTAATAATGGGTACCTGGGTGTTAGTCGACTGGTGTGGGTCGCATCCTGGGACAAAACTGAAATATTTTGCCAGAAATGCTCAGCATAACAAGCAGCTTTCTATATAGTAGTATGTCACTGATGTCAGCTAGGCCTGTATACCTTGTACATGTACTTGTAGAAATAAAGATATTATTATTGTTATTAACTTATTGGACGGGCGAACTCAGTACATGTTTGGTCCCAAGAAATTATGAAAAATGAGAAATGTGTTTTCTAGCAGGTGTGTTGAGTGAGGCATACTGTCAGACAGGTGTGTTGAGTGAGGCATACTGTCAGACAGGTGTGTTGAGTGAGGCATACTGTCAGACAGGTGTGTTGAGTGAGGCATACTGTCAGACAGGTGTGTTGAGTGAGGCATACTGTCAGACAGGTGTGTTGAGTGAGGCATACTGTCAGACAGGGTGTTGAGGAGGCATACTGTCAGACAGGTGTGTTGAGGAGGCATACTGTCAGACAGGTGTGTTGAGGAGGCATACTGTCAGACAGGTATGTTGAGTGAGGCATACTGTAAGACAGGTGTGTTGAGTGAGGCATACTGCCAGACAGGTGTGTTGAGTGAGGCATACTGTCAGACAGGTGTGTTGAGTGAGGCATACTGTCAGACAGGTGTGTTGAGTGAGACATACTGTCAGACAGGTGTGTTGAGTGAGGCATACTGTCAGACAGGTATGTTGAGTGAGGCATACTGTCAGACAGGTGTGTTGAGTGAAGCATACTGTCAGACAGGTGTGTTGAGTGAGGCATACTGTCAGACAGGTGTGTTGAGTGAGGCATACTGCCAGACAGGTATGTTGAGTGAGGCATACTGTCAGACAGGTGTGTTGAGTGAAGCATACTGTCAGACAGGTGTGTTGAGTGAGGCATACTGTCAGACAGGTGTGTTGAGTGAGGCATACTGCCAGACAGGTGTGTTGAGTGAGGCATACTGTCAGACAGGTGTGTTGAGTGAGGCATACTGTCAGACAGGTGTGTTGAGTGAGGCATACTGCCAGACAGGTGTGTTGAGTGAAGCATACTGTCAGACAGGTGTGTTGAGTGAGGCATACTGTCAGACAGGTGTGTTGAGTGAGGCATACTGCGAGACAGGTGTGTTGAGTGAGGCATACTGTCAGACAGGTGTGTTGAGTGAGGCATACTGTCAGACAGGTGTGTTGAGTGAGACATACTGTCAGACAGGTGTGTTGAGGCATACTGTCAGACAGGTGTGTTGAGGCATACTGTCAGACAGGTGTGTTGAGACATACTGTCAGACAGGTGTGTTGAGTGAGGCATACTGTCAGACAGGTGTGTTGAGGCATACTGTCAGACAGGTGTGTTGAGTGAGGCATACTGTCAGACAGGTGTGTTGAGTGAGGCATACTGCCAGACAGGTGTGTTGAGGCATACTGTCAGACAGGTGTGTTGAGTGAGGCATACTGTCAGACAGGTGTGTTGAGTGAGGCATACTGTCAGACAGGTGTGTTGAGTGAAGCATACTGTCAGACAGGTGTGTTGAGTGAGGCATACTGCCAGACAGGTATGTTGAGTGAGGCATACTGTCAGACAGGTGTGTTGAGTGAGGCATACTGTCAGACAGGTGTGTTGAGTGAGGCATACTGCCAGACAGGTGTGTTGTGAGAGGCATACTGTCAGCGGTATGTTGAGTGTAGTGCATACTGTCAGACAGGTGTGTTGAGGAGGCATACTGTCAGACAGGTGTGTTGAGTGGGCATACTGTCAGACAGGTGTGAGAGGATCTGTCAGACAGTGTTGGGGGCATACTTCAGACAGGTGTTGAGGCTGTCAGACAGTTGTTGAGGAGGCATACTGTCAGACAGGTGTGTTAGGAGGCATACTGCCAACAGGTTGAGGAGGCATACTGTCGACAGGTGTTAGGAGGCATACTGTCAGACAGGTTGTTAGGAGGCATCTGCAGACAGGTGTTAGGAGCATACTGTCAGACAGGTTGTTAGGGGCATACTGTCAGACAGGTGTGTTAGGAGGCACCAGACAGGTTGTTAGTGAGGCATACTGTCAGACAGGTGTGAGGAGGCATACTCAGACAGGTTGTTAGGGGCATACTAACAGGTGTTAGTGAAGCATACTGTCAGACAGGTGTTAGGAGGCATACTGTCGACAGGTGTTGAGAGGCATACTGCAGACAGGGGTTGAGTGAGGCATCTGTCAGACAGGTGTTGGGATACTGTCAGACAGGGGTTGAGGAGCATACTGCAGACAGGTGTGTTGAGGCATACTGTCAGACAGGTGTGTTGAGGCATACTGTCGACGGTGGTTGAATACGAGACAGGTGTGTTGAGGAGGATACTGTCAGAAGGTGTGTTGGGCATACTGTCAGACAGGTGTGGAGGAGCATACTGTCAGACAGGTGTGTTGGCATACTGCAGACAGGTGTTGAGGCATACTGTCAGACAGTGTGTTGAACATACTGTGCGTGTGTTAGGAGGCATACTGTCAGACAGGTGTTGAGCATCTGTCAGACAGGTGTGTTGAGGAGCATACTGCAGACAGGTTGTTGGGGGCATCTCAGACAGGTGTTGAGGCACTGTCAGACAGGTGTGTTAGGGGCATACTCACTTTAAATACTGTCGACAGGTGTGTTGAGTGAAGCATACGTCAGACAGTGTGTTGAGGAGGCATACTGCAGACAGGTATTGAGGCATACTGCAGACAGGTGTGTTGGAGGAACTGTCAGACATTTAGGGCATACTCAACAGGTGTTTGAGGAGGATACTGTCAGACAGTGTGTTAGGAGGCACTGTCAACAGGTGTTAGGCATACTGCAGACAGGGGAGGAGGCAACTGTCAGACAGGTGTGTTGAGGAGGCATACTGCAATTAACGTTTATAGCATTTTGCATATTAAAATTTAACATTTTTTAATTTAAAATTAAACGTCAAGGTGTGTGAGTGAGGCAACTTTCACAGGGTTTAGAGCAGCTGTCGACAGGTGTGTAGTGGTCTGTACAGGTGTTAGTGGGTCTGTACAGGTGTGTTAGGGCATGCCAGACAGATGTGAGTAGGCACGTGACAGTGGTGAGCAACTGCACGTGTTGAGCATTTCCATTGTGTTATAGCTATTGACATTTAGTGGTCTTAGACAGGTTGTAGGAGGCATACCTAACAGATGGGGCATACAGAATTGTTGAGTGAAGCATACTTAGAAGTTGTTGAGGATGGACAGGTGTGTTGAGTGAGGCATACTGTCAGACAGGTGTGTTGAGTGAGGCATACTGTCAGACAGGTGTGTTGAGTGAGACATACTGTCAGACAGGTGTGTTGGAGGCATACTGTCAGACAGGTGTGTTGAGGCATACTGTCAGACAGGTGTGTTGAGACATACTGTCAGACAGGTGTGTTGAGTGAGGCATACTGTCAGACAGGTGTGTTGAGGCTACTGTCAGACAGGTGTGTTGAGGAGGCATACTGTCAGACAGGTGTGTTGAGTGAGGCATACTGCCAGACAGGTGTGTTGAGGCATCTGTCAGACAGGTGTGTTGAGTGAGGCATACTGTCAGACAGGTGTGTTGAGTGAGGCATACTGTCAGACAGGTGTGTTGAGTGAAGCATACTGTCAGACAGGTGTGTTGAGTGAGGCATACTGCCAGACAGGTATGTTGAGTGAGGCATACTGTCAGACAGGTGTGTTGAGTGAGGCATACTGTCAGACAGGTGTGTTGAGTGAGGCATACTGCCAGACAGGTGTGTTGAGTGAAGCATACTGTCAGACAGGTGTGTTGAGTGAAGCATACTGTCAGACAGGTGTGTTGAGTGAGGCATACTGTCAGACAGGTATGTTGAGTATGGCATACTGCCAGACAGGTGTGTTGAGTGAGGCATACTGTCAGACAGGTGTGTTGAGTGAGGCATACTGCCAGACAGGTGTGTTGAGTGAGGCATACTGTCAGACAGGTGTGTTGAGTGAGGCATACTGTCAGACAGGTGTGTTGAGTGAGGCATACTGTCAGACAGGTGTGTTGAGTGAGGCATACTGTCAGACAGGTGTGTTGAGTGAGGCATACTGTCAATAAAATAACGTTTTATAGCATTTTTGCATATTTATAAATTATATACATATTTTTTTTTAAAAATCCCTTTAAAAATCTATAAAAATCAGCCCCGCTCCACAAAGGTGGCAGTAAAGCAATAGCAAAGAACTACAGACCAATTGCGCTAACGTCCCATATCATAAAAATCTTTGAAAGGGTTCTAAGAAGCAAGATCTGTCAGACAGGTGTGTCGAGTAGTGTGTGTGGTCTGTATCAGGTGTGTCGAGTAGTGTGTGTTGTCTGTATCAGGTGTGTAATGAGATGTGTTCTCTGGCAGGTGTGGAGGGGACCGAGAGACCGAGCATCGTAGAGAGGCTCAGCAGCAACGTGACAGTCCGGGCAGGTGACACCGCCACTCTCACTTGTCACGTTGACAACCTTGGAGACGCCACCGTCAGTGTCTTCCCTTCTTACTTATTTCTTGTTTCGCCTCTACTAGCTAGTTCCATAGACCTTACCTATACTCTCTATCAGTGGTTTGTCTTAGAACTAGTAGGTATGGCTAAAGGAAGTGAACATAGCCTAGGAAAACAGAAACCATGGGAGACATGATCACGATATACAAGTTGCTCAAAAGAATGACAAAGACAGTACATATAGAAATGTATAGATTGAAACTAAACACAGAGATGAATCAGATGAGCTTTAGGGAAAACAGTCTCGCATACACAGCCGTAGTAGCCAGGCGTAGGCTTCGTTACAAGCACTTCTGCCGGATTAGCAGACACACAGATGATTATCAAACCAAATGCAAAAAATGTGGCCAATCCTATGGTCACAATCTTGAACACTTTGTGCTTTATTGTGCACTTACTGAGGAATATAGAGATAGTACAATAACCTATGTGATATGGTAAGATATCTTATTTATGAAAATATAATACCAGGCATATAAACTCTAGATATAAATCCAGATGTAAACTCTAAATATAAATCCAGATGTACTACTGTAAACCATTTTGTGCATCCATATGCTCTTGCGCTACTCTCCACACGATGGATATGGGATGTACAATAAATTAAACGCCTCGGCGGCAAAATCTAAATTCTCACATCAATCATCCATCTCCTCTTGTTTTTACTCGTTCCCTATTACTCCTTCATTTTCGTCACCCTCTCACTCTTTCTCCATGTACTTTCCTCTACGACCCATCCTCCTTCTCTCCCAATACCTAACGCTCCCACCTCCCTCCCTCCCTCTTCTTCTCCCAGGTATCTTGGGTGCGCAACAAGGACCTGAGTATCGTGGCTGTGGGTCCCTTCGTATACGTCTCCAGCGATCGCTTCCAGGTGAGGCGACATGAAGAAGAGCACCAGCTGAAGATTCTGCGAGTGGAGGAGAACGACCAGGGTGTCTACGAGTGCCAGGTCTCCGTGGAACCCCTTGTCATTCACCAGATCTGGCTCACTCTCTACGGTGAGTGAACACGGTCACTATGTGGCGTCAACAAGAATTTACAAATGAAAATCACTGTGTACCTGCTACACGCCTCCTCCTGCCTCCCCCCCTCAACACCTGACACCATACCTATTTTTTAAGGTAAAATGCAGTATGTTGAATTCACGAAAATAAGTGGTTTTAAGGAAATAACGTACTGCAACCAGCCGGGGATCGAACCTGAGCTATTTGGTCAGCCTCCTAGGAAGCTAGGCTAAACTCTCGACGCCTTAGTCCACTACGCCTGGTGGTGTAGTGAACTAAGGCAGGGTTCTCCAAACTGCGGCCCGTCACAAGATTTTATACTGCCTGCAGCAAGTTGAAATATTTATAAATGGTAAAACTAATAAACCCTCATTTTCAGTCACTGAAAGTTAAGGATTTTGTTGTTTGTAACAATTTATATGTCAAAATTTGCTCAAATTTTAGTTCAAATCTTTTAATTTTTCAGATATACCCTTCAGTTATGGAAGGAAAAGGGAAAAGAATAGTGCAGAGTGAGTGTTGCCTATTTATTGAAGAATGGGACATAAAGTACTTCTTTGTACAAGCAGGTGATAAAGCCTTTTGTGTCGTATGCCACAAAACTGCTGTCATTTTTAATTAGTACAATGTACGTCGGCACTATGAGACCAAACAAACCAAATTATTCCCAATTCACAGGAAAACAGCGTTCGGAAAAATCTGAATCAATGCAACGCAGGTTGCTTTCCCAACAAGGTTTTTTTTAACTCAGAAGAGAACTGAAATGAAGCTTTAGCCAGGGCCAGTTACAAAGTAGCTTACGTGTTAGGTGAAAGAGGGAAGCCATTCACTGATCAGAGTGTATGATGGAAGCAGTGGCAGAGTTATGCCCGGAAAAAGCAAATCTATTCAAAATCCTCAGTCTTGTGCCAAATACTCATAGAACTGAAGATATAGGGAGCAATATATTTCATCAAATTGCAGACAAAGCAGGAAATTTTCAGTTTTATTCTCTCATTTGATGAATCGAATGATGTGAGTGACACATCACAACTAGTATTCATCCGTGGTGTCGACAATGAATTAATTGTTACACAAGAATTAGCATTATTGCATAGCATTCACAGCATAGGAACAGGAGAAGACATCTTAAAAAAACTAAAAAAAACTGTATTAGAATATAACCTGGAGTGGAATAAACTTCAATGCGTGACAATTGAAGGAAAGTACATGTCTTGGGCGAAGAAAGGTTTGGTTAGACATATCACAAAAGCGTGTTTCTACATTGCGCTATCCACCAGCAAGTATTGTGCGGAAACTGTGGATAAGTCTTGCGTTCTGAAACCTGTTGTTTCAACAGTGAGTTTCATTCACTCTCACGGGCTTAATCGTCACCAGTTTCGTGATTTTCTGAAAGAAACTGATTCTGAGTTCGCTGACTTGCCTTATTTTACAGCAGTTCTATGGCTTAGTTGTGAAAAGGTTCTGTCACGGTTCTTTCAGCTCAGAAAGGAAACTGATTCATTTCTCACAAAGATGAACCATTTTTAGCAAACGCTGACTGGCTTAGGAAATTGTCATTTTTTGCAGATGTGAAAAGCCATATGAATCAATTGATCTGAAGTTGCAAGGTGAAACAAACGTGATTTGTGATCTATTCACGTATGTAGAGGAATTCAGGGTAAACCTGATGCTATTTGAAGGACAGGTGAAAGTTTCTAACTTGGTTCATTTCCATGGTTGTGAAAAATTTCATGAAGTAATTGAAGCAGAATTTCCTTCTTCATTTGCAACAGAAGTCATTAATGACTTGAAAAAACAATTTCAGAAACGAATTTCTAATCTTGATGAAAAAACAGATGAAATAAAACTGTTTCAAATTTATTTGACTGCAGTGTTGAAACACTCCCAAATCAGTTTCAAATGGAAATTATCGATCTCCAATCAGATGACATATTGAAAGAAAAGTATAAAGAAGAAAATTTGATCCATTTTTAAAAATCGTTACAGCCTGAACAGTTTCCAAATTTGAAGTGATTTGCTTGTGGATTCGTATATCAGATTTTAGGTACAACTTATCTTTGTGAACATTTTCAATAAACAAGTATGTCAAGTTCAAATATCGTACAATTTTTTCTGATGGTCATTTGAAGTCCATTCTAATAATTGGCTCCTTAAGCTTGAAACTTTAGTTCAGTAATATTTTAAAATTAAAAAAAAAAACAGTTCCATTATTCCCATTAATCTTGTGCAAATTAATCTTGTGTCAGCTTTTCTCATCTGCAGTTCAGTAATTGATTATACTGTCAGAACACTGGCTTATGTTTGACATTTCTCAGTGTTAGCACGGCGGGTTTCCTAATTGTCACACTTCTCATTTATTCTGACTCATATCATGCTGATTACAGAAAGGATCCAAATGAAACTTATTCATATAAATTTTATTTTTTCATTTATATTTATTTATTTATAAGACTGATTTTTTTTTTGACCTGCGAAAATGTGTAAAATAAACTATGCGGCCCACGTAGTGAAAGGTTTAGAGACCCCTGGACTAAGGCGTCGAGAATTTAGCTAGCTTGCAGGGAGGCTTGCTAAATAACTCAGGTTCGATCCTGGCTGGTCGCAGTATCTTTAATTATATATATATATAAACATTCTGGTCGTCTCCCACCGAGACAGTGACCCGAAAGAAACACTTTATCATTTATACTATCACTGTATTGCTAGAGGCACGCAGATAAGGCTGTTTAGATGTCCATCTAAACAGCAAATATCCTAACCCTCTCCTTTAGAGTGCAGGCATTGTACTTTCCACCCTCAGGACTCAAGTCCGGCTAACCGGTTTTCCTGAATCCCTTCACAAAATATTACTTTGCTCCCACTTCAACAGCTCGTCAAGTCCCAAAACCATTTGCCTCCACTCATCCCTGTCTAACACGCTCACACATGTCTCCTGTATGTCAAGCCCCTGTGCTTGTGTGTGTGAGTGTGTGTGTGTGTACTCACCTAATTGTACTCACCTAATTGTGGTTGCAGGGGTCGAGACTCAGCTCCTGGCCCCGCCTCTTCGCTGTCTGCTACTGGGTCTCTGCTCTCAAAGCTCCATGAGCTTTATCATACCTTGTCTTAAAACTATGTATGGTTCCTGCCTCCACTATATCTTTCTCTAGTCCATTCCACTTCCTGACTACTCTGTGGCTGAAGAAATGTTTCCTGACATCCCTTTTACTCATCTGAGTTTTCAGCTTCCAGTTGTGTCCCCTTGTTTCTGTGTTCCCTCTCTGAAACAACCTGTCACTATCTACCTTGTCAATTCCCCGCAGTATTTTGTATGTCGTTATCATGTCTCCTCTGACCCTTCTTTCCTCCAGTGTTGTTAGTCCTATTTCCCTCAACCTTTCTTCATAAGACAGACCCCTGAGTTGTGGAACTAACCTTGTCGCAAACCTTTGCACTTTCTCTAGTTTCCTTACGTGCTTGACCAGGTGTGGGTTCCAGACTGGTGCTGCATATTCTAGTATGGGCCTGACGTACACGGTATACAGTGTCTTGAACGATTCCTTGTTAAGGTAACGGAACGCTAATCTAAGGTTTGCCAGACGCCCATATGCTGCCGCAGTTATCTGGTTGATGTGTGCCTCCGGAGACGTGCTTGGCGTTCTACTCACTCCAAGGTCTTTCTCCTTTGCCGAGGTTTGTAGCCTTTGTCCGCCTAGCTTGTACTCTGTCAGCGGTCTTCTTTGCCCTTCTCCGATCCTCATGACTTTGCATTTGGAGGGATTGAATTCGAGAAGCCATCTGCTAGACCAGATGTCGAGCTTGTCCAGGTCTGTGTACTCACCTAATTGTACTCACCTAATTGTGGTTGCAGGGGTCGAGACTCAGCTCCTGGCCCCGCCTCTTCGCTGTTTGCTACTGGGTCTCTGCTCTCCCTGCTCCATGAGCTTTATCATACCTTGTCTTAAAACTATGTATGGTTCCTGCCTCCACTATATCTTTTTCTAGTCCATTCCACTTCCTGACTACTCTGTGGCTGAAGAAATGTTTCCTGACATCCCTTTGACTCATCTGAGTCTTCAGCTTCCAGTTGTGTCCCCTTGTTTCTGTGTTCCCTCTCTGAAACAACCTGTCACTATCTACCTTGTCAATTCCCCGCAGTATTCTGTATGTCGTTATCATGTCTCCTCTGACCCTTCTTTCCTCCAGTGTTGTTAGTCCTATTTCCCTCAATCTTTCTTCATAAGACAGACCCCTGAGTTGTGGAACTAACCTTGTCGCAAACCTTTGCACTTTCTCTAGTTTCCTTACGTGCTTGACCAGGTGTGGGTTCCAGACTGGTGCTGCATATTCTAGTATGGGCCTGACGTACACGGTATACAGTGTCTTGAACGATTCCTTGTTAAGGTAACGGAACGCTAATCTAAGGTTTGCCAGACGCCCATATGCTGCCGCAGTTATCTGGTTGATGTGTGCCTCCGGAGACGTGCTTGGCGTTATACTCACTCCAAGGTCTTTCTCCTTTGCCGAGGTTTGTAGCCTTTGTCCGCCTAGCTTGTACTCTCACAGCGGTCTTCTTTGCCCTTCTCCGATCCTCATGACTTTGCATTTGGAGGGATTGAATTCGAGAAGCCAACTGCTAGACCAGATGTCGAGCTTGTCCAGGTCTGTTTGCAGCCCTGCCTGGTCCTCTTCCGATGTGATTCTCCTCATTATTTTCACATCATCCGCGAATAGAGACACTTCTGAGTCTATCCCGTCCGTCATGTCATTTACATATACCAGGAATAACACTGGTCCTAGGACTGACCCCTGCGGTACACCG
This sequence comes from Cherax destructor, assembly GCA_009830355.1. Lineage (NCBI taxonomy): Eukaryota > Metazoa > Arthropoda > Malacostraca > Decapoda > Parastacidae > Cherax > Cherax destructor. Next base: position 11,977 of record WNWK01029610.1, read on the forward strand.
CTCGTCACAGGCGCCCACTGTGATACCTCACACGCACCATGACCCGTTGTTGCCTCCCTTTGAGGTATTCCCTGATCCATTCCAGGGAATACCTCAAAGGAAGGCAACAACGGTCATGTGGTGAGTATCACAGTGGGTTTGTGTGTGTGTGTGTGTGTGTGTGTGTGTGTGTGTGTGACTCACCTAATTGTGGTTGCAGGGTCGAGACTCAGCTCCTGGCCCCGCCTCTTCGCTGTCTGCTACTGGGTCTCTGCTCTCCCTGCTCCATGAGCTTTATCATACCTTGTCTTAAAACTATGTATGGTTCCTGCCTCCACTATATCTTTCTCTAGTCCATTCCACTTCCTGACTACTCTGTGGCTGAAGAAATGTTTCCTGACATCCCTTTGACTCATCTGAGTCTTCAGCTTCCAGTTGTGTCCCCTTGTTTCTGTGTTCCCTCTCTGAAACAACCTGTCACTATCTACCTTGTCAATTCCCCGCAGTATTTTGTATGTCGTTATCATGTCTCCTCTGACCCTTCTTTCCTCCAGTGTTGTTAGTCCTATTTCCCTCAACCTTTCTTCATAAGACAGACCCCTGAGTTGTGGAACTAACCTTGTCGCAAACCTTTGCACTTTCTCTAGTTTCTTGACGTGCTTGACCAGGTGTGGGTTCCAGACTGGTGCTGCATACTCTAGTATGGGCCTGACGTATACGGTATACAGTGTCTTGAACGATTCCTTGTTAAGGTAACGGAACGCTAATCTTAGGTTTGCCAGTCGCCCATATGCTGCCGCGGTTATCTGGTTGATGTGTGCTTCCGGAGACGTGCTTGGTGTTATACTCACCCCAAGGTCTTTCTCCTTTGATGAGGTTTGTAGCCTTTGTCCACCTAGCCTGTACTCTGTCAGCGGTCTTCTTTGCCCTTCTCCGATCTTCATGACTTTGCATTTGGTGGGGTTAAATTCGAGAAGCCAGTTGCTAGACCAGATGTCAAGCTTGTCCAGGTCACTTTGAAGTCCTGCTTGGTCTTCATCCGATGTGATTCTCCTCATTAATTTCACATCATCTGCAAAAAGAGACACTTCTGAGTCTATCCCATCCGTCATGTCATTCACATATAGCAAGAATAGCACTGGTCCTAGGACTGACCCCTGCGGTACACCACTCGTCACAGGCGCCCACTGTGATACCTCATCACGCACCATGACCCGTTGTTGCCCCCCTGTGAGGTATTCCCTGATCCATTCCAGTGCCCTTCCTGTTATACACGCTTGGTCTTCCATCTTTTTACTAATCTCATGTGAGGAACTGTGTCAAAGGCCTTCCTGCAGTCCAAGAAAATGCAGTCAACCCACCCTTCTCTCTCTTGCCTTACCTCTGTTACTTTATCATAGAACTCCAGGAGGTTTGTTACACAGGATTTGCCTTCCCTGAAACCGTGCTGTCTGGCGTTGATTAACCTGTTCTGCTCCAGATGCTCCACCATTCTTTTTCTGATGATTTTCTCCAAGACTTTGCACACTATACACGTAAGTGACACCGGTCTGTAGTTTAGTGCCTCTTTTCTGTCTCCTTTTTTAAAGATGGGGACTACGTTGGCCTTTTTCCATATCTCAGGTAGCTGCCCAGTTTCAAGGGATGTGTTGAAAATTTTGGTAAGTGGCACACTCAGAACCTCAGCTCCTTCCCGAAGGACCCATGGTGAGATATTGTCCGGACCCATTGCCTTTGAGGTATCAAGGTCACTGAGTAACTGCTTCACCTCCCCTCAGATGTGTGTATTCCTCCAGCACTCGATACATCCCTTGTTGGTGATGCACCCTGTCCTGTCTACCCAACTGCCTCCCTTCCTCCACTGTGAATACTTCCCTAAACCTCGAGTTGAGCTCCTCACATACCTCTTGATCATTACTTGTGAGTTCCCCATCTTCCCTCCTCAGCCTTATCACCTGATCCTTTACTGTTGTCTTCCTTCTGATGTGGCTGTACATCAGTTTCGGGTCAGACTTGACTTTCGATGCTATGTCGTTTTCGTACTGTTTCTGGGCCTCCCTCCGTACCTGTGCATACTCGTTTCTAGCTCTTCGACTAATCTCCTTGTTTGCTTGGGTTCTTTGCCTTCTGTATCTTTTCCATTCTCTGGCACTCTGAGTCTTTGCCTCCCTACATCTTTGGGTAAACCAGGGCTCTTTCTTGTCTTCCCATTTATTCTTTTTCCTTTGGGTATAAACCGTTCCTCTGCCTCCCTGCACTTTGTCGCTACGTATTCCATCATTTCATTTACTGACTGTCCTTCCATTTCCCTTTCCCACAGAATCTCCTGCAGGAAATTCCTCATACCTGTGTAGTCCCCTCTTTTATAGTCTGGTATGTCTTTTTCAGCACCATTTTCCCTCTCCACCTGTAGCTCTACTATGTACTCAAAGCTCAGCACCATATGGTCACTGGCTCCCAGGGGGCTCTCGTGTGTTATGTCCTCGATATCTGAGCTATTCAGGGTGAATACAAGGTCCAGCCTTGCTGGTTCGTCCTCTCCTCTATCTCTGGTCGTGTCCCTGACATGTTGGTGCATCAGGTTTTCCAGTACCACGTCCATCATCTTGGCTCTCCAAGTTTCTGGACCCCCACGTGGTTCTTGGTTCTCCCAGTCGATCTCTTTGTGGTTGAAATCGCCCATGACCAGTAACTTCGCTCTGCTCATGTGCGCTTTTCTTGCCACCTCCGCCAAGGTGTCCACCATTGCTCTGTTGTTCTCGTCATATTCCTCTCCTGGCCTCCTGCAGTTTTGTGGTGGGTTGTACATCACTGCAATGACTATCTTGTGCTCCCCAGACTGTGTGTGTGTGTGTGCTTGTGTATGTGTGGCAGGTTTGGAGGAGGTCAGTTAAAGTTTCCAGTTAGATACAGAGTTATTTACGTATTCAATATGATGAATTCACAAGTGAAATTGGTATTTATAGTAAAACTCTGGTATGTAGCTAAATACTTCAAGATAGATAATTTATAATCATTTTATAGTCACGTTTTGTGGTCTCCAGGTGATGTGGAGGAGGAGGAGGAGGAGGTGAAGGTGGTGGCGGAGGAGGTGGATGTGGTGGCGGAGGAGGTGGATGTGGTGGCGGAGGAGGTGGAGATCCCCAGCATCGTACAGAGCCTCAGCAGCAACGTGACGGTCCGGACAGGAAACATCGCCAATCTCACTTGTCATGTCATTAATATTGGAGACTCCACCGTAAGTTAACTACCGTATTAACAACTTACCTCTATGCTGCGTCAGTTATATATTTCCCTCCTGTTTTGGTCAATTAATATATTGTATTTCGTAACAAATATTCATGCTGAATATCCCAGTCTACAAAAAAGGCGACTAAGCGTCTTACCGCCTTATCACTTGCAGGTATTTTGGTACCGCGACAGAGACATAAATGTGTTAGCAGGTGGATCTGACGTCTTCATAATGGACGAGCGCTTCAGGGTTGTGCATGACAACAACTCCGAGGACTGGAAGATTGAGATAACAGGTGTTCGTGCGTCCGACGCTGGATGGTACAAATGTGTTGTGATCGCACCGTCTCTTATCAATCACAAAATCTATCTTGCAGTTGAGGGTGAGTGATGGTGCCTCATCTACTTCTACAGTACCAAGCGTTAAACTGTTGATGTTGTGAGAACACACAAATAACAAGAAACCATTGATATTTAATCTAACACACTGTTTTTTTATGTTCCTCCTTTCAGGAACAGAGGCGAGGATAGTGACAGAGGAGAGCAACAGGAACGCTACGGTGAAGGAGGGCGACACAGCCACCCTCAACTGCAGAGTTAAAAACTTGGGCACAGACACCGTGAGTTAAGAGTGATGATGGTGTGAATTAGTTATACCAACGTAAGTTAAAGTGACACGAGATCGAATTGAACCGGTATAATTAACGCAGCTTGAAACTGTGATCGTGACATTTAACCGGTTCCAGTCAGGTAATATCGTTTCGAATCCACGACACTAAAACATCTAACCACATACCACGGGTGGGGTTCGAACCCGCGGTCAGAGAGTCTCAGAACCCCACCCGTGGTATGTGGTTTGTTTGCAATCGTGTCATTACGATTTCGTGAGTCACTAAAACATCTAGTCTGGGAGTCTTTATACCAAATCTACGTTACTATTCGAATTGTGTTCTTTCATCACTGTCCCTGTTGCAGGTACTGTACTGGTCTCTCCGACAGTCCCGATGTGGATTTTCTTCAGAATTTCTTAAATAAAGCAAGTCTACTGTACCAGCTTTGACTTCTATTTGCACTAGCTTCCCTCCGCGCACGCATTTTTTTGAGAAATATAACCTATTCTTGTTGAGTGCTTTCTCGTAAAAGAACGCATTTAACGAGAAAGCATTACTTCTCATGTATCTTTCTACCTAAGACATCATAATCCTCATGCTGCAGGTCACGTGGACGCGAATGCGTGACCAGTATATTTTGACGGCGGCGGAGTACACATTCTACCCTGACGAGCGCTTCTCTGCAGTTCATGAAGGCGAGGAGTGGCGACTACAGATAGTTGGTGTCAACAAGAGAGACGAGGGAGAGTACGAGTGCCAAGTCTCCACCAACCCGGCCACAACACAGGTCTTCTTTCTTAAGGTCATTGGTGAGTGCAAGTGGAAGGTTATAAAAACATTGATATGACGCAAAAAAAAATTTATGTGTCCATTACCGCAATTTTGCGGAGTGTTGTAAATCGATAGTGTAGTTTACGGATGGATACAATCTTAGAGTGAGCCTCGGGGACCAAGTTTGGTGTGATGTGCACTCCTACGTCCCTTTCTCTTCCTGAGTCTTTGAGTGGCCTCCTTCTTAGGTAGTACTCTTTCTGTGGCTTCCCTCTCAGGTATTACTTTCACTGAGGTAGCACTCTTCCTCTGGGCTACCTTTCAGGTAGTAAAGTACTCTTCCTCTGGGCTACATTTCAGGTAGTACAGTACTTTTCCACTGGGCTACCTTTCAGGTAGTACAGTACTCTTCCTCTGTACTACCTTTCAGGTAGTACAGTACTCTTCCTCTGTACTACCTTTCAGGTAGTACAGAGGTAGTACAGTACAGAGGTAGCCCAGAGGAAGAGTACTGTACTACCTTTCAGGTAGTACAGTACTCTTCTTCTGGGCTATTTTTCAGGTAGTACAGTACTCTTCCACTGGGCTACCTTTCAGGTAGTACAGTACTCTTCCTCTGGACTACCTTTCAGGTAGTACAGTACTCTTCCTCTGGGCTACCTTTCAGGCAGTACAGTACTCTTCATCTGGGCTATTTTTCAGGTAGTACAGTACTCTTCCACTGGGCTACCTTTCAGGTAGTACAGTACTCTTCCACTGGGCTACCTTTCAGGTAGTACAGTACTCTTCCACTGGGCTACCTTTCAGGTAGTACAGTACTCTTCCTCTGGGCTACCTTTCAGGCAGTACAGTACTCTTCATCTGGGCTATTTTTCAGGTAGTACAGTACTCTTCCACTGGGCTACCTTTCAGGTAGTACAGTACTCTTCCACTGGGCTACCTTTCAGGTAGTACAGTACTCTTCCACTGGGCTACCTTTCAGGTAGTACAGTACTCTTCCTCTGGACTACCTTTCAGGCAGTACAGTACTCTTCATCTGGGCTATTTTTCAGGTAGTACAGTACTCTTCCACTGGGCTACCTTTCAGGTAGTACAGTACTCTTCCACTGGACTACCTTTCAGGTAGTACAGTACTCTTCCACTGGGCTACCTTTCAGGTAGTACAGTACTCTTCCACTGGGCTACCTTTCAGGTAGTACAGTACTCTTCCACTGGGCTACCTTTCAGGTAGTACAGTACTCTTCCTCTGGACTACCTTTCAGGTAGTACAGTACTCTTCCTCTGGGCTACCTTTCAGGTAGTACAGTACTTTTCCACTGGGCTACCTTTCAGGTAGTACAGTACTCTTCCTCTGGACTACCTTTCAGGTAGTACAGTACTCTTCTTCTGGGCTACCTTTCAGGTAGTACAGTACTCTTCCTCTGGGCTACCTTTCAGGTAGTACAGTACTCTTCCTCTGGGCTACCTTTCAGGTAGTACAGTACTCTTCCTCTGGGCTACCTTTCAGGTAGTACAGTACTCTTCCTCTGGACTACCTTTCAGGTAGTACAGTACTCTTCTTCTGGGCTACCTTTCAGGTAGTACAGTACTCTTCCTCTGGATTACATTTCAGGTAGTACAGTACTCTTCCTCTGGGCTATATTTCAGGTAGTACAGTACTCTTCCACTGGACTACCTTTCAGGTAGTACAGTACTCTTCCTCTGGGCTACCTTTCAGGTAGTACAGTACTCTTCCTCTGGGCTACCTTTCAGGTAGTACAGTACTCTTCTTCTGGACTACCTTTCAGGTAGTACAGTACTCTTCTTCTGGGCTACCTTTCAGGTAGTACAGTACTCTTCCTCTGGATTACCTTTCAGGTAGTACAGTACTCTTCCTCTGGACTACCTTTCAGATAGTACAGTACTCTTCCTCTGGGATACCTTTCATGTAGTACAGTACTCTTCCTCTGGGCTACCTTTCAGGTAGTACAGTACTCTTCCTCTGGGCTACCTTTCAGGTAGTACAGTACTCTTCCTCTGGACTACCCCACAATGTTCAGACTGACTTACTTTCACTTGTATTTCTGTCAGTGAGAATTTATAATAGATTAACGAAGAAAAATAACTCCTGTTCTGTACTTGGACTCTTCTGCCGGTGCACCAGAGTCACAACGAGCACCTGGAGAGGTGTCAGTGCCTTCGGCGGTGGCAGAAGACCGCAACAAGGAGGTGTGGGTCGTACCGGGGGACACCGCCACTCTCACCTGTCCAGTACTAGACCCCGGCAACAATTCAGTGAGTCACTTGGTTTTATTTTTTCATGGCTATGTTTAACAGATGATGCAAATATATTCTCCTGAAAGGATGGAAGGTGAGACAGTCACTTAACTTGCTCCTGACGGTGGCGATTTTTACGCAAGAAATGTTTTAACTACTCATTTGGAACTTCTTGTATGTTATCAATAGATTTATAAAAGTATTTACGACATGACACGGATTTTAGTACATTGTTGACCCTGCTTGGTAGCAAGCAGCCGCTGGAATGTCCGTGCTAGCTAGCCATATCACTAAAAATAATCAGCAGATAACACTGTGTAGCAAGGGTGAATGCTGTGTGGAAGAAAAGAACACTCGCCAGTGGCACTTCAATGTATTTGTGATCAGCAGAGGAATGCCATGTAGACTGTAGAACCTTTGAAATTATAGAAATTGGCATTACTACGCCAACTGCAGATATTTAATATATGTTCATTTTGAATCATTTGTATAAGTTCAGTAAGTGTAAATACTTTATAAACTGAGAGTTGATCTTGGACTTGCAATCTTATACGAATTATCGCTGTGGTAGCCGAAACAAGTATCAAATGCACCTGTTTTACTAATGGGGCGATTGTACTTTGTAAAAAAGCAGTACTTGGTAAAAGGATGTACTAAATGATTTCTCTCTCTCTCAATGACGTCTATCCCGCTGCAGGTGTCTTGGATACGCAGGAGAGACCTAGGGCTACTGACGGTGGGGGTACACACCTTCACAAGCGAAAGCGTTTCTCCGTCCCTAGACCAGAGCAGGTCAAGAGTTGGCAGCTACAGATACGTGGAGTGAGGGAGAGTGATAGTGGCAGTATGAGTGTCAAGTGTCCACCAGTCCCCGAACCTCATGGATACTTCGTCTCCGGGTTGAAGGTACGGTTGCTGCCTGAGCACAGGTCACTTATATATATATATATATATATATATATATATATATATATATATATATATATATATATATATATATATATATATATATATATATATATCCATGGAGGCAAAGAAGGGAATGTACGAAAGTATAGTGGTACCAACACTCTTATATGGGTGTGAAGCATGGGTTGCAAATGCTGCAGCGAGGAGGAGGCTGGAGGCAGTGGAGATGTCCTGTCTAAGGGCAATGTGTGGTGTAAATATTATGCAGAAAATTCGGAATGTGGAAATTAGGAGAAGGTGTGGAGTTACTAAAAGTATTTGTCAGAGGGCTGAAGAGGGTTGTTGAGGTGGTTTGGTCATTTAGAGAGAATGGATCAAAGTAGAATGACTTGGAGAGCGTATAAATCTGTAGGGGAAGGAAGGCGGGGTAGGGGTCGTCCTAGAAAAGGTTGGAGGGAAGGGGTAAAGGAGGTTTTGTGGGCGAGGGGCTTGGACTTCCAGCAAGCATGTGTGAGCGTGTTAGATAGGAGTGAATGGAGACGAATGGTTTTGGGACATGACGATCTGTTGGAGTGTGAGCAGGGTAACATTGTGTGAAGGGATTCAGGAAACCAGTTAATTGATTTAGTTGGACTTGAGTCCTGGAAATGGGAAGTACAATGCCTGCACTTTAAAGGAGGGGTCTGAGATAGTGACAGCTGGGAGGGACTTTTCTCAGCTGTAGTATCTGAGCTCCTCTGCAAAGACAGTGATTATGTATGAGTGTGGTGAAAGTGTTGAATGATGATGAAAGTTTTTTCTTTTGGGAATTTTCTTTCTTTTGGGTCACCCTGCCTCGGTGGGAGACGGCCGACTTGTTGAAAAAAAAAAAAAAAAAAAAAAATATATATATATATATATATATATATATATATATATATATATATATATAATATATATATATATATATATATATATATATATATATATATATATATATATATAATATATATATATATATATATTATTGTAACCACGAACAAGTGGTATTGATCAATAACAACACTGCGACTAGCCAAGGACTCGAAACCATGTTGTTTTGGCCCGCCTCATGGTGAGCGAAAACCACATGACGCTCTAACCAGAGGACCACCAAATCCTACAAGAATCACGCACCCAGCAGAGCTAGGTGTTTTACCGTGATCGGAGGACATACGGTAGTGTGGGTGCCTCTGAGCTAATTGAAATCTAAATCTCTATATTATCGTCAATAACCTACCTCCTTCTCCATCATATCTCTGCAAGAATCTCTTAAACAAAACTAACAAAATTGCAGTTTTCCCCTCTCAGTCTTTTATCTATTATGAATTATATATTTTTGTTTTTCCCTCTGAGCTTATGGTATTACTTTTCTAAACCTTTTAATTTTTTTCTACACTACCAACATATTTATCATGTTAATATAATTCTCTTTCAATTTTAAAGTATAGTCGTGTTTCTATTAATTCCATTTTGTTTCTTAGTTACTTACTGCTTGGCACATATGGGTTTAGTGCCCCCCCATTAATGTAATAATGATATTGTTTTCGTATCCTCGAGCTTGTATAAAATTGTATAAAATGAGACACATGTGCAGCATTAGATAATTTCATCAAGACAGTTTCGCCCACCACTAACTCAGGTATTATTAAGAGTGATGATAGGGGCAGGCATATTGGTAGTCACTGATCCGGGTGTTGCGAGTCTCCGGCCGCCTCCCCCACCTTCACTTTCTCACACCCTCCGCCCGGCCTACACCCCGGCCTTGGATACAGTTTAAATTTTCAGGTTTCTTGCTAGTTAAGGCCTACTGAAGAAGCCTACTGTGTAGGCCAAACTACCAATAGCACTACCATGTTGCATATGTGTTTCACTTATCTCCTTATTGGTAGTGCTGGTGGTCTCCCTCCCAGGTACTTTCCATACACCCTTTACACAGCACTGCGGTAGGTCTGGGTACAACACTTACAATAGTTGCTTATGTATAAGACACATTTGTAATACTTTGGTATATTTATTTCCGAAACGTTTCTCCTACACAGTAGGCTTCTTCACTCGAATACAAAGGTGACCACAGAAAAAGGAATGGAGAGGTAAAGATTATGTGAGCAGTTCATTTGCCTGAAGTAGTAGCTTTGAGATGGTCAATCCCTCAACCTTGAGAAGCATTCAGCTCCATTGTTTCGTTCAGTATGAACCTGAAGCCAGGGATTTGCGCTTTTTATACAGGTACCAGAGATGAGGTGTAAAACGAGACTGTCACAGGCACGGTACCACTAGTACAATATAATTGAGGTTTAAAGTGACCTTGATAAGGATATGTTGCATTTGGCGTTGAATGAATACAAGTGCTTAGATTTTAATTATGTGGGCTCAGTGAAAATGGTCCTTGGTTTATGTTGATAGTCCTGCCATGAAGTTCCTAAGGTAAAGGTATATGGATGGGAAAGGGTGTCTGGAGTTGGAGAGATGGCTGGGTGTAGATTTCAGAGTAACATCTTTGCACTTTTTCAGAAAACTAGATTTTCCAGAATTTGTGCATAAACTCTCTGCTTCCTATTAATCAGCTCTGCCTCAATCCCTCTTTAAGGGGGGCTCTTTGCCGAGGTAAATAGGTTATCGGTCTGAGGAATTGGACCTTTTGGTCTTCTTCCTCAGACCGAACTAATACCCCCAATCCCCCTTCCTATCCCATCTCCTCCATCCTCCCTTTTTCCCTTTCCTCCTCTTCCTCCTCATCCCTCCCTTAGTGCCTTCCCAGTTTTACCCTGGGAGCTTCTCTCCTCAGGCATTCTAGTTCCTAGGTAGGGGGAAGGGTATCGTGGTCCATCCCATTCCGTTGAGGTCCTTGGCGGTGGTGTAGTTTGCCGTGGAATCTGGATCGCCTGGGGATGTCCCGATCCCTCTCTGGTCACCCGGGGGGTGGCCTTGGGTATCTTTCGGGCGACGGGTGTATCTCTGGAGGCCACCTTTCGGATTCCGGGGGTGGTGGCCAAAGGCGGTATGCTTTGTGGAGGATATCCGCCGCCCTCTCTTTTGTCCGCCGAGGTGGCTCGGTGGATGTGAGGTTGCTATCCCGGATTGCTGGTTTACTGGCATGAAGGGTAGGGTATGGCACGGGTTCCATGCAGCATCTGCACTACTTGCGGTGTTGAGGTCCTCTTGGGCGCGGAGGGGGATTTACGCTCCCTTTCATTCCTCCTAGGAGCTATTCCTCCACGTTCCCCCTTTTTTTTTTTTATTTTTATTTTTTTTTTCTTCTTTTTTTTTTTTTCATAAAAAAAAAAAGAAAAAAGTAACTTAACCATGGGGCCAATCCATGAACTAACCCCTGGGCCCCTTCCGATACCGCACCCAGTACTGGGCCCTGCCTCGTTAACGGACAACTCTTTGGAAAACCCCTTTATGCCCCTGTACCTCTTGCTGGTGCCCCGGGTTCCCTTTTACCTGCTTCAGGTACCGAGGTTCTGACCCCCTTTTTACATATCTGACCTTTGCCCTAATCCCCCCCTTGATTCTGGCTTTTTCCCTCACGGTGCGGCAATTTTTGAATCGCCGCCCGGGGCTCATCGGAACCCCCCCGGGCCCACACCCCAAAAAGAAAACCCAAAACCCACACATGACGATTGACACTTCCTTCTTTTCATCTCAGAAACGACCAGCTCATCACGCCTCCCCCTTTAAAATCTTGGGTTTTAAACTACTCAATGGACAAAGTTTTTTTCTCTGCGAACCACTTCTCCTAATACCTATCTTTCAGACCATAGTATTGGTAAGGCTCTGCTATGCCATGTTGGTAAAGACATTCCTTTTCACGCCCCAAGGGCGGACCCAAAAATCACGGTCCAGGGAAAGCTGGCCGGGTCCATCTTTTTTCTGCTTACAACCATAGATACTGCTCCTGTTACTATTGACAAGCACCATTCCCCCAATTCTTGTTGTGGTTCTGCCATTTTGTCCCCACCATTGTCCAACGGAATTCCCAGACATGTGGTGATGACATTTTTGAGCAGCTTGAGCTCCCAAAAACTCCCTATCCTTAAAGTTGACACTTTTGTCCTCCCCGCCAATAAACGAAGACGTTATCCTTTCAATATAGCTCGTTTAACGGCGTTTTGGGCTGCCGAGAACCTTTCCCCCTTGGGTCTACATTGCAGGTTAACGTTTAAGTTCGAAGGGACCCTCCCCCAGCAGTGTAGAAACCCTTTTTTTGGTCATCCCGCAAAAAATTTTCAGGTCCATTTAGTGCCCCCTCTGTGGTGCTGACGACCATACGAGTTTTTTTGTACTCTACCTCCCTCTTGCCTTAACTGTCATAGTACATCCTTCGTATTTCGCCGTTGTGGTCTCTATCTTCGCCTTCAAGGGGAAAATTCCCCATATTTCCTATTCTCGCATTGCTAAACGCCCCCCCTCTTCTGGGGTCCCCCCTTCCACGGCTTCCTCTGTGGTCGTCTCATCCTCAGTCACCCCTGTCTCGAATCCTTTT
>WNWK01029611.1:0-24239 GCA_009830355.1 Cherax destructor
CTTCCCTCCCCATCTTACCCACCCATCTTCCTCCCCATCTTACCCACTCTTCCCTCCCCATCTTACCCACCCATCTTCCCTCCCCATCTTACCCACCCATCTTCCCTCCCCATCTTACCCACCCATCTTCCCTCCCCATCTTACCCACCCATCTTCCCTCCATCTACCCACTCTTCCCTCCCCATCTTACCAACGCTCAGGTCAGAAAAGCTTCAAAGTTGTCCTGGGCAAAAATAGTATCAGGCAACTCAGAGGTAGTAAACAAGGGAGTAAATACTATTTTCGTGAAGGAATTAGTGGTTACTAACGACGATGGTGACTGCTTGACAACTTAGTGGTTACTAACGACGATGGTGACTGCTTGACAACTTAGTGGTTACTAACGACGATGGTGACTGCTTGACAACTTAGTGGTTACTAACGACGATGGTGACTGCTTGACATCATTAATAGCCGGTACTTTCTATACATCTAAATAAAAATAGATTTATGAATGCATACAATAACTGATTATCTTTTGGATATTATATCCAGTATTATAAAAACATAGAAAGCCCTTTGTTATGTAGAGCATTTCGGGCTTATAAGGTCAATTTTGTCCCAGGATGCGACCCACACCAGTCCACTAACACCCAGGTACCCATTTTACTGATGGGTGAACAGGGACAACAAAACTTGTAAGGAAACACGCTCAGTGTTTCCACCCTCACGGGACGTAGACAATGTTTGCAAATTGTTAAGCATATACATGTGTGTATTTTTTTAACACATCGGCCGATTCCCACCAAGGCAGGGTGGCCCGAAAAAGAAAACTTTCACCATCATTCACTCCATCACTGTCTTGCCAGAGGCGTGCTTTACACTACAGTTATAAAACTGCAACATTAACACCCCTCCTTCAGAGTGCAGAAACTGTACTTCCCATCTCCAGGACTCAAGTCCGGCCTGCCGGTTTCCCTGAATCCCTTCATAAATGTTACTTTGCTCAAACTCCAACAGCACGTCAAGTATTAAAAACCATTTGTCTCCATTCACTCCTATCAAATACGCTCACACATGCTTGCTGGAAGTCCAAGCCCCTGGCACACAAAACCTCCTTTACCCCTCCCTGCAACCTTTCCTAGGCCGACCCCTACCCCGCCTTCCCTCCACTACAGATTTATACACTCTCGAGGTCATTCTGTCTCGTTCCATTCTCTCTACATGTTCGAACCACCTCAACAACCTCTCCTCAGCTCTCTGGATAATAGTTTTGGTAATCCCACACCTCCTCCTAATTTCCAAACTCAGAATTCTCTGCATTATATTCACACCACACATTGACCTCAGACATGCCATCTCCACTGCCTCCAGCCTTCTCCTCGTTGCAACATTCATCACCCATGCTTCACACCCATATAAGAGTGTTGGTATAACTATACTCTCATACATTCCCCTCTTAACTTCCATGGACAAAGTTCTTTGTCTCCACAGACTCCGAAGTGCTCCACTCACCCTTTTCACCTCATCAGTTATATGATTCACCTCATCCTTCATAGACCCATCTGCTGACATGTCCACTCCCAAATATCTGAATACATTCACCTCCTCCATACTCTCTTCCTCCAATCTGATATACAATCTTTCGTCACCTAATCTTTTTGTTATCCTCATCACCTTACTCTTTCCTATATTCACTTTCAAATTTTTCTTCTTTTACACACCCTACCAAATTCATCCACCAACCTCATCAACTTCTCTTCAGAATCTCCCAAAAGCACAGTGTCATCAGCAAAAAGCAACTGTGACAACTCCCACTTTATATTTGATTCTTTATCTTTTAACCCCACACCTCTTGCCAAGACCCTCACATTCACTTCTCTTACAACCCCATCTATAAATATATTGAACAACCACGGTGACATCACACATCCTTGTCTAAGGCCCACTTTTACTGGGAAATAGTCTCCCTCCCTCCTACACTCTCTAACCTAAGCCTCGTTATCCTCATAAAATCTCTTCACGTCTTTCAGTAACCTACCTCCTATTCCATACACCTGCAACATCTGCCACATTGCCCCCCTATCCACCCTATCATACACCTTTTCCAAATCCATAAATGCCACAAAAACCTCTTTACCCTTATCCAAATACTGTTCGCCTATATGATTTACTGTGAACACTTGGTCTACACACCCCCTACCTTTCCTAAAGCCCCCTTGTTCATCTGCTATCCTGCTCTCTGTCTTACTCTTAATTCTTTTAATAATAACTCTACCATACACTTTACCAGGTACACTCAACAGACTTATTCCCCTATAATTTTTGCACTCTCTTTTGACCCCTTTGCCTTTATACATAGGAACAATACACGCTCTCTGCCAATCCCTAGGTACCTTACCCTCTTCCATACATTTATTAAATAATAGCACCAACCACTCCAAAATTATATCCCCACCTGCTTTTAACATTTCTATCTTTATCCCATCAATTCCAGCTGCCTTACCCCCTTTCATTCTACCCACTGCCTCACGAACTTCCCCCACACTCACAACTGGCTCTTCCACACTCCTACAAGATGTTATTCCTCCTTGCCCTATACACGAAATCACAGCTTCCCTGTCTTCATCAACATTTAACAACTCCTCAAAATATTCCCTCCATCTTCCCAATACCTCTAACTCTCCATTTAATAACTCTCCTCTCCTATTTTTAACTGTCAAATCCATTTGTTCCCTAGGCTTCCTCAACTTATTAATCTCACTCCAAAACTTTTTCTTATTTTCAACAAAATTTGTTGATAACATCTCACCCACTCTCTCATTTGCTCTCTTTTTACATTACTTCACCACTCTCTTAACCTCTCTTTTTCTCTCCATATACTCTTCCCTCCTTGCATCACTTCACCTTTGTAAAAACCTCTCATATGCTAACTTTTTCTCCCTTACTACTCTCTTTACATCATCATTCCACCAATCGCTCTTCTTCCCTCCCACACCCACTTTCCTGTAACCACAAACTTCTGCTGAACACTCTAACACTACATTTTTAAATCTACCCCATACATCTTCGACCCCACTCCCTCCCCTCTCACTAGCCCATCTATCCTCCAATAGTTGCTTATATCTTACCCTAACTGCCTCCTCTTTTAGTTTATAAACATTCACCACTCTCTTACTTATTGCTTCTATTTTCCTTGTATCCCATCTACCTTTTACTCCCACTGTAGCTATAACTAAAAAGTGATCTGATATATCTGTGGCCCCTCTATAAACATGTACATCCTGAAGTCTACTCAACAGTCTTTTATCTACCAATACATAGTCCAACAAACTACTGTCATTACGCCCTACATCATATCTTGTAATCTTATTTATCCTCTTTTTCTTAAAATATGTATAAAATATGTAAGCCTCCACTCCAATACAACAGATATTAGAGCCAGGAAAAAAAGACCTCCCCCCCCCCATACCACCAATACCACCAATCCAACTACATTCATCTTTGCTAATATACAGGGTCTAAAGCCAGCAACAAACAACAAGGTACCTTACATTCGTGGACTGCTTACAGAGTCAAATGCTATGTTTGCGGCTTTCACAGAGACCCACATAAGGGATCACTTGGACAATGAAATATGGATCCCTGGCTACAACCTATACAGATGTGACAGAGTGAACAGGCAAAAAGGGGGGGTTGGCCTGTATATCACAGTCACTTATATGTTCAGAACTACTAAATGCCTCAAATGATGTAGTTGAAGTATTAGCAATAAAGGTCGAGAATCAAAACCTGGTCATCGTGGTTGTCTACAAGCCCCCGGATGCAACGTCCCAACAATTCCAGGAACAGCTTCTGAAAATTGACCACAGTCTGGAAAATCTTCCAGCTCCTGCCCCCAACATCTTGCTACTGGGGGATTTCAACCCAAGGCACCTAAAATGGAGGAACATTGCAAACAATGTGGTAGCAGAGATAACACCAGGAGGCAGCTCAGATGAAAATTCACACATGCATGAACTTTTAAATCTCTGCACCAAGTTCACCTTAAACCAGCAAATAGTAGAGCCCACAAGATTAGAGAATACGCTGGACCTCATCTTCACCAACAATGATGATCTGATACGAAATGTCATCATATCAAAAACAATATACTCAGATCACAACATAATAGAGGTCCAGACATGTATGAGGGGAGCCCCAGATCAACAAAATGTGATCAGCCGCGAGGAACCTTTCTCCAAATTCAACTTCAATACAAAAACATAAGGTGGGACCAAGTAAACCAAGTCCTAAATGATATAAACTGGGAAGATTGCCTAAGCATCACGGATCCCAACCTATGTCTAGAACAAATTAACTCTGTGGTACTTGAGGTTTGCTCAAGGCAAATTCCCTTAAGGAAAAGGAGGAAAAGATGCAAACTAGAAAGAGAGAGGCGCTCCCTATACAGGCGAAGGCAAAGAATAACGGAGCGGCTACAGGAGGCCAATATCTCTGAAATACGTAGGGAGACACTAGTCAGAAAAATAGCAAACATCGAATTAAAACTAAAGGAATCTTACAGGAATCAAGAGACACGGGAAGAACTAAAAGCCATAAATGAAATTGAAAGAAACCCTATTTCTTTTCCTATGCAAAATCAAAGTCGAGAACAACAACCAGTATTGGGCCCCTACTTAAACGGGATGGGTCCTACACAGATGACAGCAAGGAAATGAGTGAGTTACTTAAATCCCAGTATGACTCAGTTTGTAGCGAGCCACTATCCAGACTGAAAATCGAAAACCTAAATTAATTTTTTATGAGAGTGCCACAGAACTTGACAGACGCATGCCTTTCTGACATCACCACGACGCCAAATGACTTCGAAAAGGCAATAAATGACATGCCCATGCACTCCGCTCCAGGCCCAGACTCATGGAACTCCGTGTTCATCAAGAACTGCAAGAAGCCCCTATCACATGCTTTTAACAACCTATGGAGAGGGAGCATGGACACTGGGATCGTCCCGCAGCTACTAAAAACAACAGACATAGCCCAGCTCCACAAAGGGGGCAGTAAAGCAATAGCAAAGAACTACAGACCAATTGCGCTAACGTCCCATATCATAAAAATCTTTGAAAGGGTTCTAAGAAGCAAGATCGCCACCCATCTTGATACCCATCAATTGCACAACCCAGGACAGCATGGGTTTAGAGCAGGCCGCTCCTGTCTGTCCCAGCTACTGGACCACTACGACAAGGTCTTGGATGCTCTAGAAGATAAACAGAATGCAGATGTTATATACACAGATTTTGCAAGTGTGACCATGGTGTAATAGCACACAAAATGCGTGATAAAGGAATAACAGGAAAAGTTGGTAGATGGATCTATAATTTCCTAACAAGTAGAACACAAAGAGTAGTAGTCAAGAGAATAAAGTCTGAGGCAGCTACTGTGAAAAGCTCTGTTCCACAAGGCACAGTACTTGCACCCATCCTATTCCTCATCCTCATATCGGACATATACAGGGATATAAGCCACAGTGCTGTGTCTTCCTTTGCAGATGACACCCGAATCTGTATGACAGTGTCCACCGTTGAAGACACTGCAAGACTCCAAGCAGACATAAACCAAATCTTTAAATGGGCTGCAGAAAACAATATGAAGTTCAATGATGAGAAATTTCAATTAATCAGATACGAAAAACGTGAAGAAATTAAAATATCATCGGAGTACAAAACTAATTCCAACCACACAATAGAGCGAAAAACTAATGTCAAAGACCTGGGAGTGATCATGTCAGAGGATCTCACCTTCAAGGACCATAACAAAGTAGCAATTGCATCTGCTCGAAAAATGACAGGATGGATAATGAGAACCTTCAAAACCAGGGATGCCAAGCCCATGTTGACACTTTACAGATCGCTTGTTCTATCTAGGCTGGAATATTGCTGCACACTAACTGCACCTTTCAAGGCGGGTGAAATTGCTGACCTTGAAAATGTGCAGAGAACCTTCACCGCACGCATAAGTGCGATAAACCACCTAAACTACTGGGAACGCTTGAAGTTCCTAAACCTGTACTCTCTAGAACGCAGGCGGGAGAGATACATTATTATATACACATGGAAAATTCTCGAGGGATTAGTACCAAACTTGCACACGAAAATCACTCCCTACGAAAGCAAAAGACTCGGCAGGCGATGTAACATCCCCCCAATGAAGAGCAGGGTGCCACTAGCACGTTGAGGGACAACACAATAAGTGTCAGGGGCCCAAGATTGTTCAACTGCCTCCCAGCATACATCAGGGGATTACCAACAAACCCCTGACTGTCTTCAAGCAGGCACTGGACAGGCACCTAAAGTCGGTACCTGACCAGCCAGGCTGTGGTTCGTACGTTGGACTGCGTGCGGCCAGCAGTAACAGCCTGGTTGATCAGGCTCTGGTCCAACATGAGGCCTGGTCACAGACCGGGCCGCGGGGGCGTTGACCCCTGGAATTCTCTCCAGGTAAACTCCAGGTATAACTAAACCCCTTTCTATACAAAGTTCAATCAAAGGGCTCCCATTATCATTTACACCGGGCACCCCAAACTTACCTACCACACCCTCTCTATATGTTTCTCCTACTTTAGCATTTAGGTCCCCTACCACAATTACTCTCTCACTTAACATTCGCTTAACATCTCCCAAAATCTCTCTCTCTCTCTTCTACACTCCTTTCTTCTCCAGGTGCATACACGCTTATTGTGACCCACTTTTCGCATCCGACCCTTATTTTAATCCACATAATCCTTGAATTTACACATTTATATTCCGTCTTCTCCTTCCATAACTGATCCTTCAATATTATTGCTACCCTTTCCTTAGCTCTAACTCTCTCATATACTCCTGACTTAATCCCATTTATTTCTCCCCACTGAAACTCGCCTACCCCCTTCAGCTTTGTTTCGCTTAGGGCCAGGACATCCAACTTCTTTTCATTCATAACATCAGCAATCATCTCTTTCTTATCATCCGCACTACATCCACGCACATTCAAACATCCAGTTTTATAAAGTTTTTCTTATTCTCTTTTTTAGTAAATGTGTACAGGAGAAGGGGTTACTAGCCCATTGCTCCCGGCATTTTAGTCGCCTCATACAACACGCATGGCTTACGGAGGAAAGATTCCACTTCCCTATGGACAATAGAGAAAATAAAAAGAACAAGAGCTATTAAGAAAAGAAGAAAAACCTAGATATATATATATATATATATATATATATATATATATATATATATATATATATATATATATATATATATATATATATATTTGACAATAAACGTACCTCAGGGAAAACTCAAGGTTCTTCCCGGAGCTGTTCGAATATTTTCTTCTCCTACCACCCCCTATATTTTATATTACATGTTAACTTTATTAACAGACAGAATACATTGACAGAAAACACAAACATGAATACATTGGTACAATATATCAAAGATTATAAATCTCCTCCAGCTCCTCCGAAGCCGGACGCGAGCCCAGTATGCAGCAAGCATTTCCCCTCTGGATGGCCATGCTGAGGCGCTGGAACATGAAAGTGGCTGCCCTTGGGTCCCTGGTGGTGTCGATGAGTCTGGAACCCAGTTCTTTAAGGAAACGTGTTGCATTTTTTCCCCACGCTCCCAAGCTCTCTGATCCCACTGGGACAAATTGATACTGTTGGATTATATCCCTGTACCTGCCGATCTTGTACTCCTCCCTCTGATCAGCAGCTCCTCCCTTTCGCCCGACACTGTGACGGATGTAGGTGTCAGCCAGTGTCGACACACAGGTATAGTCCCATGCTAAGAGCTTGCCATTCTTCCAAGGATAGATGGTGATCCCGTCCTGGCAGTTTACTGGGTTGTGGGTATTGTTGGCTGCTATCGGGGCTCTCTCTTGGCTGGGCATCCAGCTGTAGCTGTAGCAAATCGTTGAATTCATTGTGTCTTGCATTCCAGCCCTTGATTTTGGAACAGTTAAGACCATGTAGACCATATTGGTCAGCTTGCGCATCACCGCACATACACGTATATTTCGTGTGAATTGGGGCAGCAAGGCGAAGAACCACTGCAATACGGAGGGTCTTTGGGTCGAGGCGTGTTCCCATTGCCGAAATGGGAACTGTTTGGAGAAAGTCCCCAGAGTGGCGTGCACTCACAGCTTGGAGACGGGCAGTCTCCCTGTCTGATATTGCAGCCCTAAGCATGTTGGTAAGTATCTTTTCAGCGATGGGGCCATCCCAACTTGACTGTTTGTAGGCCAGTGCTGCACTAGGTTTTGGTGATTTAGCAGCGAGTCTCTCCCATTCAGTGATGGCGCTGGCGTAGCTAGGGTCCTGTATTCCTGCTGAGTCACTGAGGTTGTCCAGAAGAATTTGTCTTATTAACTCGTTTGATGCTATGGAAGAGGATAGGAATGCTGGTAGGGCAATCTGGGAGGATTTGCGTACTCCCAGCCCCCCAAGCCTGACTGGAAGTGAGGTTTGCAACCACTGTCCATCTTCGATGGAAAGATTCAATACACTCTATATCATGGTCTTGAGGAGAGAGTCATATTCCCTGAGTTTCGGACTGCTGAAGGCTGGGGAGCATAACAGGAAGTAGGTAAGTTTTTGGATTGACAGGCACCTGGTGAGTAGGTAGAAGGCATCATGTGTATCAATGTCTTTCATCCTGTCTTCAATCGTCTTGAGGTCTGAGATTTTTTTTCCAGGATTAGATCGATGGCATTGGACCCAAGAGGAGCACCAAGGGAAGTGCTGTTGGCTGGATCAATGGCTTGTGCTCCTGGTAAAACAACACTAATATTCTGGATCATCTGTCGATTGGTAGAAACTATCTCACATTTGGTGGGCTCTCTCCCATGTATTTAATTTTTCTGATGTCCTCTAGGAGAGATTCAGTAGTGCCAGCTAGAGTACCATCATCCAATGCTGGGTTACCAAATTAGAAGAGACCCGGGCCGGGATCCATACCGGCAAATCACCTAGAATAGAATAGAATAGAATGAAATCTATCATATGTGAGGTATGTGATGGAATATGAAAGGCAAACATCCTAGTTGGTGAGTAATCAGTTTACTGAGAAAGATAGCAGCAAAATAATGATGTACCAAAATTTATCAACGAAAAATATAATTGAAAAGATAAACTTGAGAGGATGACTAAAGTGAACCTTCCGTTGTACAGGGGTTCTGGCTCAGCGTCCTGAGGTCCACATCGTGACAGGGCTGGACAAGAAATACACTTCTTACATCGCAGCTTCCTATGTCAAGTTCTTGGAGAGTGCAGGAGCCCGGGTCGTACCTATCCTGTACGTTAGTCACAGTATAATAATAATAAATAATAATAATAATAATAATAATAATAATAATAATAATATTATCTTCATTTACTTCAAGTACATGTACAAGGTATACAGACCATAGCTGACATCAATGACATACTACTATATAGAAAGCCGCTTGTTATGCTGAGCATTTCCGGCAAATTAGGTCAGTGTCCCAGGATACGACTCACACCAGTCCACTAACACCCAGGTACCCATTTTACTGATGGGTGAACATAGACAACAAGTGTAAAGAAACACGTCCAATGTTTCTACCCTGGCTGGGAATCGAACCCAGACCCTCGCCGTGTGAAGCGAGAGCTTTAGCTACCAGGCCTCCAGAGCCGTCAGTATTGTTGTTATTATTATTATTATTATTATTATTATTATTATTATTATTATTATTATTATTATTATTATTATTATTATTATTATTATTATTATTATTATTATTATTATTTACGCACAACAATACACGAATTTATAAATATTTAATTGAAATAATAAATGTCGCCAATTATTCGAAACCAGAGTTTATGCAAAACAAAACCCAGATTTTGTTTCATAATCTGTTGTTACATGACTGTTGTTACATGACTGTTGTTACATGACTGTTGTTACATGACTGTTGTTACATGACTGTTGTTACATGACTGTTGTTACATGACTGTTGTTACATGACTGTTGTTGCATGACTGTTGTTACATGACTGTTGTTACATGACTGTTGTTACATGACTGCTGTTACATGACTGTTGTTACATGACTGTTGTTACATGACTGTTGTTACATGACTGTTGTTACATGACTGTTGTTACATGACTGTTGTTGCATGACTGTTGTTACATGACTGTTGTTACATGACTGTTGTTACATGACTTGTTACATGACTGCTGTTACATGACTGTTGTTACATGACTGTTGTTACATGACTGTTGTTACATGACTGTTGTTACATGACTGTTGTTACATGACTGTTGTTACATGACTGTTGTTACATGACTGTTGTTACATGACTGTTGTTACATGACTGTTGTTACATGACTGTTGTTACATGACTGTTGTTACATGACTGTTGTTACATGACTGTTGTTACATGACTGTTGTTACATGACTGTTGTTACATGACTGTTGTTACATGACTGTTGTTACATGACTGTTGTTACATGACTGTTGTTACATGACTGTTGTTACATGACTGTTGTTACATGACTGTTGTTACATGACTGTTGTTTTACATGACTGTTGTTACATGACTGTTGTTACATGACTGTTGTTACATGACTGTTGTTACATGACTGTTGTTACATGACTGTTGTTACATGACTGTTGTTACATGACTGTTGTTACATGACTGTTTTTACATGACTGTTGTTACATGACTTGTTGTTACATGACTGTTGTTACATGACTGCTGTTACATGACTGTTGTTACATGACTGTTGTTACATGACTGTTGTTACATGACTGTTGTTACATGACTGTTGTTACATGACTGTTGTTACATAACTGTTGTTACATGACTGTTGTTACATGACTGTTGTTACATGACTGTTGTTACATGACTGTTGTTACATGACTGTTGTTACATGACTGTTGTTACATGACTGTTGTTACATGACTGTTGTTACATGACTGTTGTTACATGACTGTTGTTACATGACTGTTGTTACATGACTGTTGTTACATGACTGTTGTTACATGACTGTTGTTACATGACTGTTGTTACATGACTGTTGTTACATGACTGTTGTTACATGACTGTTGTTACATGACTGTTGTTACATGACTGTTGTTACATGACTGTTGTTACATGACTGTTGTTACATGACTGTTGTTACATGACTGTTGTTACATGACTGTTGTTACATGACTGTTGTTACATGACTGTTGTTACATGACTGTTGTTACATGACTGTTACATGGCTGTTGTTACATGACTGTTGTTGCATGACTGTTGTTACATGACTGTTGTTACATGACTGTTGTTACATGACTGTTGTTACATGACTGTTGTTACATGACTGTTGTTACATGACTGACTGTTGTTGCATGACTGTTGTTACATGACTGACTGTTGTTACATGACTGTTATTTTTCATTCCAGTACTTACCAGGACGATGCTTATTATGAGAACCTTGCGGGTTCCCTCAACGGGTGAGTTGACACTGTAATACCTACTATTCTCATTTATATATATTATATATATATATATATATATATATATATATATATATATATATATATATATATATATATATATATATATATATATATAGATATTTTTTTTTTTTTCAACAAGTCGGCCGTCTCCCACCGAGGCAGGGTGACCCAAAAGTAAATACTTTCATCATCATTCAACACTTTCAACTCACTCATTCATAATCACTGTCTCTACAGAGGCGCTCAGATACGACAGTTTAGAATACTCCCTCCAAACTGCCAATATCCCAAACCTCTCCTTTAAAGTGCAGGCATTGTACTTCCCATTTCCAGGACTCAAGTCCGGCTAACCGGTTTCCCTGCATTCCTTCACTAACAGCTCGTCAGGTCCCAAAAACCATTCGTCTCCAGTCACTCCTATCTAACATGCTCACGCACGCTTGCTGGAAGTCCAAGCCCTTCGCCCACAAAACCTCCTTTACCCCCTCCCTCCAACCTTTTCGAGGACAACCTTTACCCCGCCTTCCTTCCCCTACAGATTTATATGCTCTCCAAGTCATTCTACTTTGATCCATTCTCTCTAAATGACCAAACCACCTCAACAACCCCTCTTCAGCCCTCTGATTAATACTTTTAGTAACTCCACACCTCCTCCTAATTTCCACACTCCGAATTCTCTACATAATATTTACACCACACATTGCCCTTAAACTGGACATCTCCACTGCCTCCATCCGCCTCCTTGCTGCAGCATTTACAACCCATGCTTCACACCCATATAAGAGTGTTGGTACCACTATACTTTCGTACATTCCTTCTTTGCCTCCATAGATAATGTTTTTTGTCTCCACAGATACCTCAACGCACCACTCACCTTTTTTCCTTCATCAATTCTATGGTTAACCTCATCCTTCATAAACCCATCCGCTGACAAGTCAACTCCCAAATATCTGAAAACATTCACTTCGTCCATATTCCCTCTCTCCAATGTGATATCCAATTTTTCTTTATATAAATCGTTTGATACCTTCATCATCTTACTCTTATCTATGTTCACTTTCGACTTTCTACCTTTACACACCCTCCCAAACTCGTCCACTAACCTTTGCAACTTTTCTTTAGAATCTCCCATAAGCACAGTATCATCAGCAAAAGTAACTGTGTCAACTCCCATTTTGTACTTGATTCCCCATAATTTAATCCCACTGCTCTCCCCAATACCCTAGCATTTACTTCTTTTACAACCCCATCTATAAATATATTAAACAACCATGGTGACATTACACATTCCTGTCTAAGACCTACTTTTACCGGGAAGTAATCTCCCTCTCTCCTACACACCCTAACCTGAGCCTCACTATCCTCATAAAAACTCTTTACAGCATTTAGTAACTTACTACCTATTCCACTTGCAACATTTGCCACATTGCTCCCCTATCCACTCTATCATATGGCTTTTCTAAATACTTAAATGCAATGAAAACTTCCCTACCTTTATCTAAATACTGTTCTACACATCCCCTACCCACTCTAAAGCCTCCTTGCTCATCTGCAATCCTACTCTCTGTCTTACCTCTAATTCTTTCAATAATAACCCTACCGTACACTTTACCTGGTATACTCAGTAAACTTATTCCCCTATAATTTTTACACTCTCTTTATCCCCTTCCCTTTATATAAAGGAACTATACATGCTCTCTGTCAATCCCTAGGTACCTTCCTCTTTCATACATTTATTAAACAACAATACCAAGCACTCCAGCACTATATCCCCCCCTGCTTTTAACATTTCTGTCATGATCCCGTCAGTTCCAGTTGCTTTACCCCCTTTCATTCTACGTAATGCCTCACGCACCTCCCCCACACTCACATCCTGCTCTTCTTCACTCCTAAACGATGTTGTACCTCCCTGGCCAGTGCATGAAATTACCACCTCCCTTTCTTCATCGACATTTAAAAGTTCCTCACAAAAAAAAAAAAAAAAAAAAATATATATATTTTTTTTTCAATATAGGATGGGGTCCACCTCTGGTGCAAATTGTGGGACCCATAGCCTCGGAGAAGTGGATAAAAATGCATCAAAGAAGAATATTTGGATTTCTTCCTGAAGCCGTTTGAATATTCCACTTCTCCTACCACCCCATCCTATATACACACATACATACATATAAATGCTTTATTAATAGACAGAATACATTTATAAAACACACAAACATGAACATGAATACAATGGTACAATATGTCAAAGATTATATATATATATTTTTTTTTTTTTTTTTTTTTGTGAGGAACTTTTAAATGTCGATGAAGAAAGGGAGGTGGTAATTTCATGCACTGGCCAGGGAGGTACAACATCGTTTAGGAGTGAAGAAGAGCAGGATGTGAGTGTGGGTTAGGTGCGTGAGGCATTACGTAGAATGAAAGGGGGTAAAGCAACTGGAACTGACGGGATCATGACAGAAATGTTAAAAGCAGGGGGGGATATAGTGCTGGAGTGCTTGGTATTGTTGTTTAATAAATGTATGAAAGAGGGGAAGGTACCTAGGGATTGACAGAGAGCATGTATAGTTCCTTTATATAAAGGGAAGGGGGATAAAAGAGAGTGTAAAAATTATAGGGGAATAAGTTTACTGAGTATACCAGGTAAAGTGTACGGTAGGGTTATTATTGAAAGAATTAGAGGTAAGACAGAGAGTAGGATTGCAGATGAGCAAGGAGGCTTTAGAGTGGGTAGGGGATGTGTAGAACAGTATTTAGATAAAGGTAGGGATATATATATATATATATATATGTCGTGCCGATTAGGTAAAACTTGCGCCTTTGGCTTAAATAGCAACGCTCACCTTGCCATATAAGACAAGTGAAAATTTGTGTATGCAATAATTTCGCCAAAATCCTTCTGAACATAACGAAAAAAATATATTTCATTGTGTTTGTTTATTATTAAATTAATGTTAACGTATCTAAAATATATTTAATTGGGTTAGGTTAAATTTAATTGCGCTTGTTGTAATAAGGTTAGGTAGGTTTTCAAAGTTTCTCTTGGTACAAAATTATAAATTTTTACATTAACATAAATGAAAAAATATATCTTTAAACGTATAAGAGAAAAGTTTAGAAAGGACTTAATTTTAAATGAGTTCTTGCTAATTGACTAGTTTTACCTAATCGGCACGACATATATATATATATATATATATATATATATATATATATATATATATATATATATATATATATATATATATATATATATATATATATATATATATATGCAAGACAACCACTATGAAAAATAGAGGAATTCCAAGCGCTTTCGTGACTACTCACATTATCAAGGAACTATAAAAGGAAACATGACAAGAGGACTTATAAAGGGCAGAATACACCTCACAGTCACATCACACTAACAAAGACCACACCTCACAGTAGCGTAACATCCACGACTCTGTGAAGAGGAAACAAGAAAGGACCTGAAACTCTTCCCAAGAATTAAGATTAGTCCAATTTATCATTAAATTTTTCCCCTAAATTTTATTAATTATAAAAGAATCCAATTTATATAAACCAAAAGAAATATTCATATTATTTTCAAAACTGCTTTTAATGAAACATGATTCTATTATATTCTCTCAACCATGGACTTGCTTGATACAACCTTCTCAGCATTTTGAAAATCAATTGATGGTTAAAGTCTTCACATGAATAAATAGAGCATTAGAATCTTGTCCAGTTCTAATGCTATATTTATGTTGTTTTAATCTTAGTTCAAGACTTTTACCAGTTTGACCATAATAAACTTTATCGCATATTTTACATGGAATCTTATAGACACATCCGTCAGCATTTTGGGGGGAATTTTTTATCAAAAGTCTTTTTACTGTATCAAGATTTTTAAATACCACTTTGATATTAAAATTATTAAGAAAAGAAGGCATATCAACCAAGTTTTCATGGTACGGAGAACCAACATATTTTTGGTTGAATAAGGTTGGTTGTCCCTTTTGGGATTGTAAAAAGTATTTCTAGCTATTTTAAAAGATTTATCAATTATGTTTCTAGGGTATTTTAAATCATTAGCTATTTCATAAATTTTAGAGATTTCTTCATCTATGAACTCTGGACTACAAATACGTAAAGCTCTCAAAAACATTGAAGAAAAAACCGACACTTTAACTCTATCTTCATGTGAAGAGTAATAGTCTACATAGGAACAATTATTTGTAGGTTTTCTGTAAATTTTAAATTTAAAATCAATGTTACCCTTATTAATAAAAACATCTAGGAAGGGCAATGAGTTATTTACTTCGAATGCAACAGTAAAATTTATAGAATGAGCTAAGCTATTTAATTTAACAAGGAAATGGTTTATGTCTACATTCTTAGGCATAAGGCACAAAATATCATCAACATATCTATACCACTTAGCTCTATTGGGAAGGATAGTGTTAAGCAATCTTGTTTCGAAAAATTCCATATATAAGTTACTAAGAACAGGTGAAAGAGGATTGCCCATTGCCATACCAAACTTCTGTGTGTAAAACTCATCATTAAATACAAATTTTGCATCAACAATACAAAGTTTAATAAGTTTAATGATAGTAGGAACTGGCAATGGTAAATCATAATTAACCAGTTCTTCAGATATGAAACTTAGTAAATCATCAACTGGAACTTTTGTAAACAAGGAAGTAACATCAAAACTAACCATATTGAAATCATTTAAATCAGTCAAGGTGCTTAATTTATCAACTAAATCTAAGTTGTTTTTAACATTAAAATTAGAAATTTTTCCAACAATTGGGCTCAAAATATCAACAAGCTATTTAGAAAGTTTATAAGAAACTGAACCTATAGAGCTAATAATTGGTATAACAGGATTACCAGGTTTGTGTGTTTTTATTAATCCATACATATAAGGTAAAGATGGATTAGTGGAAGTAATTTTTTTAATTAATTCATCTTTGCCCTTCAATAGATGTTTTATTGTTTTATTGAAATTGCTGTTAACAGTTTCTAAGGGATTCTTTCTAAGTTTAGAATAGGTTTCCTTTTATAGTTCCTTGATAATGTGAGTAGTCACGAAAGCGCTTGGAATTCCTCTATTTTTTCATAGTGGTTGTCTTGCATATTTTGATATCACCTGATTACTGTGATCTTTTTGCAAAATATATATATATATATATATATATATATATATATATATATATATATATATATATATATATATATATATATATATTCGTGCCGATTAGGTAAAACTTACGATTTTGGCTTAAATAGCAACGCTCACCTTGCCATATAAGACAAGTGAAAATTTGTGTATGCAATAATTTCGCCAAAATCATTCTGAACATAACGAAAAAAATATATTTCATTGTGTTTGTTTATTATTAAATTAATGTTAACGTATCTAAAATATATTTAGTTGGGTTAGGCTAAATTAAATTGCGCTTGTTGTTATAAGGTTAGGTAAGTTTTCAGAGTTTCTCTTGGTACAAAATTATAAATTCTTACATTAACATAAATGAAAAAAATATATCTTTAAACGTATAAGAGAACATTTTAGAAAGGACATAATTTTAGATGAGTTCTTGCTAATTGACCAGTTTTACCTAATCGGCACGACATATATATATATATATATATATATATATATATATATATATATATATATATATATATATATATATATATATATATATATATATATATATATGCAAGACAACCACTATGAAAAATAGAAGAATTCCAAGCGCTTTCGTGACTACTCACATTATCAAGGAACTATAAAAGGAAACATGACAAGAAGGCTTATAAAGAGGCAGAATACACCTCACAGTCACATCACACTAACAAAGACAACACCTCACAGTAGCGTAACATCTCACGACTCTGTGAAGAGGAACAAAAGAAAGGACCTGAAACTTGGAATTCTTCTATTTTTTCATAGTGGTTGTCTTGCATATTTTGATATCACCTGTTTACTGTGATCTTTTTGCATATATATATATATATTATATATCATCAATTTTTGTAAGTGTACTTGTATGCAGGGCCTAATGAAAATAACGGATATTATTTAAATGTTACAACCTTCATTGATTCATAAATTTAAACCGAATTAATTAATGAGGATAGTTTTGTTGTGTAATAGCGTCAAAGTGCACATTACTTATGGCAGTATCATCAAGTGTATTAATGAGCCGGAGATGAGTGTTTGCAGCCTCCCCGGGAATGTTGTTAACCTATATGTTTTGTCTGTGGCCTTAGGATCTTGTTTCCTGGAGGAGGTACAACCATCAACAACAGTAGTGGCTACGGTGCTGCTGGAAAAATTCTATTCGATTATGTAAGTTTTTCTGGTGTTTATATATTGCACGAAAACAACAGATGTATAAATAAAGACAATAAGGCTCCTCAATAAGGCTCCTCAACAAGGCTCCTCAACTGAATGAAAAGGCAATGAAGGTCAAAAATGATTTAACTTGATAGAAAATAAGCATAAGTGTGTGTGTACTCTCCTAGTTGTACTCACCAGTTGTGGTTCCATGGGTTGAATCATAGCTCCTGGCCCTGCTTCTTTGCTGGTCACTACTATGTCTACTCTTTTCTCTTAAAGCTATGCATGAATCCTGCCTCCACTACATCACTCTCCAGATTCTTCCACTTCCTGGCAACTCTGTTACTGAAGAAATACTTCCTAACATCCCTGTGACTCATCTGAGTTTTCAGCTTCCAGTTGTGACCCCTTGTTGCTGTGTCGCATCTCTGGAACATCCTGTCCCTATCCACAGTGTCAATTTCTCTGAATATTTTATATGTCCTCATCATGTCCCCTGTATCCCTCCTGTCCTCCAGTATCGTCAGGTTAATTTCCTTTAACCTCTCCTCGTAGGGCTTATCCCATAGTACACGAACTAGTCTTGTTGAAAATCCTTGCACTTTCTCTAATTTCTTGACGTGTTTGGCCAGGTGTGGGTTCCATACTGGTGCTGCATACTCCAATAAGGGCCTGTCGTCCACAGTGTACAGTGTCTTGAATGACTCCTTGGCCCGGTGGTCTGGTGGCTAGAGCTCTCGCTTCACACACGGAGGGCCCGGGTTCGATTCCCGGCGGGTGGAAAATTTCGACGTGTTTCCTTACACCTGTTGTCATGTTCACCTAGCAGCAAATAGGTACCTGGGTTGTTAGTCGACTGGTGTGGGTCGTATCCTGGGGGACAAGATTAAGGACCCCCAATGGAAATAAGACAGACAGTCCTCGATGACGCACTGACTTTCTTGGGTTATCCTGGGTGGCTAACCTTCCGGGGTTAAAAATCCGAAGAAATCTTATCTTATCTTATCTTATCTTAGATGTTGAAACGCTATTCTTAGGATTGCCAGGCGCCCATATGCTGCAACAGTTATTCAGATGTGTTCGGTATGATACTCACCCCAAGATCCTTTTCCTTGAATGAGCTTTGCAGCCTTTGACCTCCTATGCTGCACTCTGTTTGCATTCTTCTTTGTCTTTCCCCAAACATCATGAATTTGCACTTGCAGGGGTTAAACTATAGGAATCATTTGTCGGATCATGCTTGCAGCCTGTCAGGTCTCCTTGCAGGCATACCAGATCCTCGTCCACTTGAATTCTCATAACCTTCACATCGTGTGAAAACAGGAACACCTAAGAATCTTTCCCTTCCGGCATGATATTCACAATTACTAGAAATAACACCAGACCCAGGACTGACCCTTGTGGAACCCCACTCGACAAATGCACCCACTCGGACACCTCGTCATGTACCGGCACACGTTGTTTCTTTCCTGTAAGGTATTCCCTGATCCTTTGCAGCACTTTTCCTGCTCTTCCTGCTTGCTTCTTTAGGTTTTCAACCAGTCATTTGTGTGTTACTGTATCGAAAGCCTTCTTTCAGTCGAAGAAGATGCAGTCTACCCATCCCTCTCTCTCCTCTTACTTCTGTTACCTTATCGTAGAACTCCAGTAGGTTTGTGATGCAGGATTTCCCTTCCCTAAAGCCATGCTAGTTGTCATGTAGTGTCTCCACCACTCCTCTGATAATCTTCTCCATAACCTTACATAATATACATGTCAATGACATGAATATTGCTGCCTGTCTGTCTCCTTTCTTAAAAATTGGGACTATGTTGTCACGCATTTGCCTTGTTTCAGTACATTTATTGAAGAATATTGTTAGTGGCACATATAGTGCAACCTCTCTCAATCCAGGAGCCATGAAGAGATGTTATCTGGGCCTACCGCCTTTGAGGTGTCTAGTTCACCTAGCAGTTTCTTCACTTCCTTCTCTGTTTTCTGTGCAATTGTTTTAGCACATGCTGGTGCAACCTACTACCTATGTTTGTTGAAAGCCGTACTGTCTCCACTTCGAATACTTCCCTGAATCTTGAGTTGAGTTCCTCACATACTTCATGGTCTTTCCCAGTGAGCTCCTTTCCTTCCTTCCTCAGAGTGATGACCTGGTTCATGATGGTTATTGTCCTCCTGATGTGGCTGTATAACAACTTGGGTCAGATTTGGTTTTTGATGCTATTTCATTCTTGTATTGCCTCTTGGTCTTCATATTCATTTCTGGCTCTTCGGCTCAACTCCCAGTTATCCTGAGTCCTTTCCCTTCTATAATTTTTCCATACTTTAGCACACTTGGTTTTGGCCTCCCTCCCACCTCCAGGAAAACCATCGGCTCACTCTGGTCTTCTAAATGTTTCTGTTTCCCCTTGACACCAGCTTCTCCTGTTCCGCCCTGCATTTTGTGGTCACGTGTTCCATCGTTTAATTTACTGTCTCCCCTCTAGCAAGCTTAACCACAGCACCTCATGCAGGCATTGCTTCATACTTGTGTAGTTCCCTTTTCTGAAGTTTTGTTTCTCTCATTCTTCTCGTGCTGCCTCACTCTTTATTATTCACTCTACTATGTATTTAAAACTCAGTACCACGAGAAGCTTTTCATGCGTATTTTCCACTATGTCTGAACTGCTAAAAGTGAATACAAGGTCCAGCCTTGCTGGTTCATAAGAAGAACTTTATAGAAAGCCTTACTGAAGTCCATATACACAATATCATATTCATTACCATGATCTACCTCGTAGATCTAATTCGTAAGACAGGAACGCCCCTTAGCAAAACCGTGTTGAGATTCATTAATCAATTTATGCTTTTCAAGATGGCTACGAATTGCCTCGGCAATTATTGATTCCATAAATTTACCAATTATGGAGGTAAGGCTTATTGGTCTATAGTTCGGAGCTAAGGACCTGTCACCTGCCTTGTAAATAGGTATTACATTTGCCCTTTTCCACTTGTCTGGCACTATGCCAGTTTGTAGTGATATATTGAAAAGATTTGCCAGAGGTTTGCTAAGTTCCTCTTTACATTCCTTTAAAACTCTTGCAAACAGTGCATCAGGGCCTGGGGATTTGTTAGGTTTTAATTTCTCTATTTGTCTGAGGACCATGTCACTAGTTACCCCAATCGAGCATAGTCTATTATCTTCCTGTTCTACATAATTTATTATTTCTGGAATTCCGCTAGTATCTTCATCGTTTTCTCTTTCTCTGATTCTGTTCCTAACATGGTGGTACATGAAAGTTTTCATCACCACCTTAAGCATCTTGACTCTCCATGTCTCCGGTCCCCCATTTGGCTCCAAGTTTTCCCAAATTGTGTTATTGTGGTTGAAATCCCTCAAGATGAGTAGCTTTGCTCTGCTTATGTGGGCCCTTCTGACCTCCTCGGCTAGTGTGGCCACCAACATTCTGCTATTATCTCTTGTGTGTGTGTGTGTACTCACATAATTTTGTTTGGAGGGGTCGAGTCATAGCTCCTGGCCCCGCCTCTTCACTGGTCCTACAAGGTCCTCCCTGCTCCATTAGATTGATCAAACCTCGTCTTAAAACTATGTTTGGTTCCTGCCTCCACTACGTCACTAGCCAGACTATTCCAGTTTCTAACAACTCTGTGACTAAAGAAATACTTCTTAACATCCCCTTGACTCATCTGAGTCTTCAACTTCCAATTGTGACCCCTTGTTTCTGTGGCCCATCTCTGGAACATCCTGTCTCTGTCCACCTTGCCAATTCCTCGCAGTATTTTGTATGCTGTTATCTTGTCTCCCCTAACCCTGCTATCCATTAATGTTGTCAGGCTGATTTCCCTTAAGCTTTCTTCATAAGACCTTCACCTTAGCTTTGGAACTAGTCTTGTTGGAAACCTTTGCACTTTCTCTAATTTCTTCACGTGCTTGACCAGGTGTGGGTTCCAAACTGGTGCTGCATACTCCAGCATGGGCCTGACGTACACGGTGTACAGAGTCTTGAACGATTCCTTACTGAGATATCGGAAAGCTTTTCTCAGGTTTGCCAGGCGTCCATATGCTGCAGCAGTTATCTGGTTGATGTGCGCCTCAGGAGATGTGCTCGGTATTATACTCACCCCAAGATCCTTTTCCTTGAGTGAGGTTTGCAGTCTTTGGCTACCTAGCCTATACTCTGTCTGCGGTCTTCTTTGCCCTTCCCCGATCTTCATGACTTTGCATTTTTCGGGGTTAAGTTCGAGAACCCAGTTGCTGGACCAGGTTTACAGCCTGTCCAGGTCTCTTTGAAGTCCTGCCTGGTCCTCATCTGATTTAATTCTCCTCATTAACTTCACATCATCAGCAAACAGGGACACTTCTGAGTCTATCCCTTTCGTCATGTCATTCATATATACCGGAAATAGCACTGGTCCTAGGACTGGCCCCTGTGGAACTTCACTCGTCACATGCGCCCACTGTGATACCTCGTTATGTACCATGACTCCTCGTTGCCTCCCTGTCGGGTATTCTCTGATCCATTGCAGTTCCTTTCCTGTTAATCGTGCCTGATCCTCTAGCTTTTGCACTAATCTCTTGAGAGGAACTGTGTTAGAGGCCTTCTTGCAGTCCAAGAAAATGCAATCTACCCACCCCTCTCCCTCGTGTCTTACTTCTGTTACTTTTTCATAAAACTCCAGTAGGTTTGCGACACAGGATTTGCCTTCCCTGAAACCGTGCTGGCTGTCGTTGATAAGTTTATTTCTTTCTAGTTGCTCCACCACTTTCTCCTGATAACCTTCTCCATGACTTTGCATACTATACATGTCAGTGACACTGGTCTGTAGTTTAATGCTTCGTGTCTGTCTCCTTTCTTAAAAATTGGGACTACATTTGCTGTCTTACATACCTCAGGTAATCTCCCTGTTTCGATAGATGTGTTGAAGATTGTTGTTAGTGGTACACATAGCGCCTCTGCTCCCTCTCTCAGGATCCATGGAGAGATGTTGTCCAGCCCAATTGCCTTGGAAGTATCTAGATCGCTTAGCAGCCTCTTCACTTCTTCCTCGGTTGTATTTATTGTGTCCAACACTTGGCGGTGTACCCAACCTCTCTGTCTTTCGGAGTCCCTTCTGTCTCCTCTGTGAACTCTTCTTTGAATCTCATGTTGAGTTCCTCACATACTTCACGGTCGTTTCTTGTGATCTCTCCTCCTTCCTTCCTTAGCCTGATTACCTGGTCCTTGTGTGTGTGTGTTAGTTACCATTTTGTCCTAGGCACATGTCGATTAGACACTAGGCCTGTTATATATATGTGTGTGTGTAACGAAACACTTCGAAATGTTTCGGCCCCGCCGGGAATTAAACCCGGGCCCTCTGTGCGTGAAGCAAGAGCGCTAGCCACCATGCCATCGGGGCGTGTGTGTGTATGTGTGTGTGTGTGTGTGTGTGTGTAAGTTAGTTACCATTTTGTCCTAGGCACATGTCGATTAGACACTAGGCCTGTGTGTGTGTGTGTGTACTCACCTAATTGTGGTTGCAGGGGTCGAGACTCAGCTCCTGGCCCCGCCTCTTCGCTGTCTGCTACTGGGTCTCTGCTCTCCCTGCTCCATGAGCTTTATCATACCTTGTCTTAAAACTATGTATGGTTCCCGCCTCCACTATATCGTTCGCTAGACTATTCCACTTCCTAACTACTCTATGGCTGAAGAAATGCTTCCTAACATCCCTTTGACTCATCTGAGTCTTCAGCTTCCAGTTGTGTCCCCTTGTTTCTGTGTTCCCTCTCTGGAACATCCTGTCACTATCTACCTTGTCGATTCCCCGCAGTATTTTGTATGTCGTTATCATGTCTCCTCTAACCCTTCTGTCCTCCAGTGTTGCTAGTCCTATTACCCTCAACCTTTCCTCATAGGGCAGTCCCCTGAGTTGTGGAACTAGCCTTGTCGCAAACCCAGGTGTGGGTTCCAGACTGGTGCTGCATACTCTAGTATGGGCCTGACGTACACGGTGTACAGTGTCTTGAACGATTCCTTGTTAAGAAAACGGAACGCTAATCTTAGGTTTGCCAGTCGCCCATATGCTGCCGCGGTTATCTGGTTGATGTGTGTTTCCGGAGACGTGCTTGTCGCTATACTCACCCCAAAGTCTTTCTCCTTTGATAAGGTTTGTAGCCTTTGTCCACCTAGCCTGTACTCTGTCAGCGGTCTTTTTTGCCCTTCTCCGATCTTCATGACTTTGCATTTGGTAGGGGTTAAATTCGAGAAGCCAGTTGTTAGACCAGATGTCAAGCTTGTCCAGGTCTCTTTGAAGTCCTGCTTGGTCATCTTCTGATGTGATTCTCCTCATTAATTTCACATCATCTGCGAACAGAGACACTCTGAGTCTATCCCATCCGTCATGTCATTCACATATGCCAAGAATAGCACTGGTCCTAGGAC
>WNWK01029612.1:0-24239 GCA_009830355.1 Cherax destructor
ACCGCAAATATCATACTTCCATTCAATGAAAAATTATCCCAAGTTCCTAAAAAATTTTTTTCAATTTTAACAAGGGTTTCTTTGTTTGCCAGAAACAAAACGGTTATTTCCCATTGTAGGTTATGTAAAAACTGTTTAAAAAACTTTAACCTCAAAAAAATTGGGTTTAAATTCAGAAGAGTTGCAGATGCATTTCCCAATGTAGATAAATGCAAGGTTCTGAAGCTCGGGAGTTTCCCCCCAAGCACTTAAAAGGTAAAAACGTAGAACTTAGCCATAAAAATTTGGGAAAAAGGACTTGGGGATGGTAAGAAACCCCTTAAACCAAACAGCAATCCCTAAGCGTACGTAATAAGGCAAACAGATTAATGTAAAAATTTGGTAAATTCCCGACAATATTTAAAAAAAGGACACAAATGCAACTAATGTGACATTTTATTGTGGCAACTTTTCCCCCAGGAGTTTTCCCAAGCCTTTAAAAGGAAATGGACATGGTTTTTTTCCCCAAAGTGGGGGAAATACTATTTTGGGATAGTAGTGATATTAGTAGTAGTGAAAACAATAAGGAAAAAACAATTGCACATGAGAAAAAGGTGAAAAAACAAATACTAGGGTAGATAAAAATAGGTTGAAAAATTTTTGCTGGGGGAAATATCGAAGGCCTGTAGGATTTTTCCCCACATCTACGTTGGTTTGTGTTAATTAGGGAAAACATGTGGTGGTAGGGTTTACTGTTTTCGGGGGGATTCTTGCTAAGACTTCAGAGATGGTGGGCCTTTTTTTGTTTAATTGTGTTAGAAACAAAAAAAAGGTTTGCGCTCGGAAAAGTTTTTTTGATTACTGTCCCCTTTTTGAATTTCAGAGATGTTTTTGGGGAATTTCGGTGTTGTGCGGGTTTTTCGGTTATCGTTTCTGCATCATTAATGTGTTCATTGATGCGTGTTTGGGGGCCTTTTGCTGTTTCCCCCAAATAAATTTTTTCCCCCCACAGGGAAAGTGTAGACCCCCGTTGACAGTTCATGGTTTTGGGGTTTGTCTTGGTTAGATCCTTAATAAAGTACTGGAAGCGATGGCGACTCTATGTTAGTTTGGGCAAATACTTTAAAAATTTTTGGGGATGCAACCTGGCTTTGGGGGAAGAATTATGATTTTTTTTGGGGAGTGGTGTTGATGCGTGGAGTTAATGATCTGAAGGCCTTTTCTTGCAATTTTTAAAAAAAAAAGGGAAAAGGGAAAAATTTAAAACTAGTGGGTTTTGGGGTAATGTAAAATTCCTCGTCAAAAAACTCAGGACTAAAAATTTCCCGGGAAGCTCTTGGGGAAAAATCCGATGATGATCCTCTTTTGGTCTTAATCTTGACTGGAATAAAGGGGTAGATCTTTTTTTTTTTGTGGGTTTTCCCGGGAAACTTGAAATCTTGGTTGTTTCTACTTTTTAGAGGACGTCGAAAGGGTGGTTTTTGGGCTCTTCTTCTGTGTAAAGGCGGGTTCCTGCGTTGAGCCTTGCCAAAAATTTCCGTACATAAAAACTTTTGGGGGGTTTTTCGAGGACGTCGTCCGTAACGTAACCAAGTAGCAGGGGATATTTCAAATGTTAAACCCTCTGGGGGTTCCATGGTTATAAGAGGGGATTTTGGGGGGGGCCCCCCCTCCCGCCGATGTTTGTTTGTAGACCTTTATTGAAAGAAAAACAGTTGAAATTAACACAGAGTTCAATAAGGCCCAAAAAAATCTCCGGGGGTAAGGGGAAAAATTTAAAGGGCCCGATTGACTTTTCGTCGGGAACCCCGATGGCTTGTGTGGTAGGGCTTTTAAGAGGGGAATACGTCAAACTGTTAGCTTGTTTCGGATGGAAGTTTCGGGTGCGGGGTTGGGGGGCACCTGAATGTTTAAGATGAGCGGGGGTGATTTGGGCCCCAAAGGCAGGAAAAAGTTTGGCAAGAACTCCGGCTGGGTTTTTTTGGGGGCCCATACCTGATGTGATTGGTCAGAGGAATTTAAAGCTTATGGGTTTTAACCAAAATTTTTGCTGGTTTGGGTTGCTGGGTATCAAGTACCGGTTTCTTTTTTCCCTTTTTTGGTGGGTTTTAGTATTTGTCTGGTTTTATAGGGAAAACTTTAGTAGTGTTTCCCACTGTTGTGTGTTGATGGGTTCGTAAGTGGATTGGGCATTCAAAAGGTCCATCATTTTGGGGTTTTTTCACTGGTGTTGAGTATGACGACCTACCTCCTTTGTCGGGGGTGATAAAAATTTTTTGGGCGTTAGCAAAGGCCCCCTTTTTAGCATTGATATATCGCCTGGGAAGATTATGAAAAGGATTTGAAGGGCCGTAGTAGGGCCAACAGGCCCGCTGCAGTGTTTCCTTTTTTATGTTCTTAAGAGTAAGCAGCATAAGTCCAGCTTTTTAAAAACTTTATCCATCTTGTAAGGCCTCACCAGATTAACCCCGCTCCCGTTCTGGGCTATGGGCATTCAGGTAGAATGACTAAAATTTAAAAATAGCATTAGAAATCTTCCGTATGAAGAAAGAAAAACCCTTAAATTAAATTTTTTTGTAAAGGGCAAGAATGGGGGGAGACTTGAGGTATACAAGGGGAAAAAGGGGGTTTTAAAAAAAGGGGGAAAAAAAAAGGTCTTAGGATATTTTCCAAGAGGCAACCCCCAATAATGGATTCAAATTAGATAGGTTAGATTTAGAAAGGGGAAAAAGAAAGAATTGGATTAAAAATAGGGGAGTTGATGGGGAATAGTCTGCCTAGAAGGGGGATTGAAGCTAGGACCATGGTAGTTTTTTTAAATTTTAATAAAAACAAGGGAAAGGGGGGGTTTTTCTGGGGGACTTGCATAAAATTATAAAAAAAAATTTTTTGGGTAGCTTTAAAATTTGGGGGTTTAGCAAATATTCTGTTAGTGGGGTGGGGGAAGGACCACCAGTTTTGGGGCCCCAAAAAGGGCCCTGCAGTGTTTCCTTTCTTTGATCTTATGTCAAAGGGGGTTTCCCCTCCCAAACAGACAAAGTTAAAATTCCCCAAAAATTATTTTTTTTGTGGCCTTTTAAAAATTTCTCACTAAAAAGGGGGGTTTTCTTGAAACCCTTTTAATTTGGGGGGCTGTATATAATGATTTCAATAAATTTTCAAGACCCCTGAAAAAATTTTAAAAATTGAAGACTGGGCAGCCATATGGGGAAACTTTATTAAGGAAACGTTTCGCCCACAGTGGCTTTATCTCCAAAAAAAAAAAGCAAAGAAAGGAGGAACACTGCAATGGGGCCCCCTTTGGGCCCCCCGGATCCTTCACAAATAACCCACTAACAGAATAAAGCTTCCCCTTTTGATAATTCTATTTACGATGTCAAGTCCCCCTCACCCGCAACCCCCCTCCCATAAGAACATGAAAGGGGGAACCGTTTAGGTCCCGTTGGCCCATACTAGACAGGCCTTCACAAACCAACCACTAACAGAATAAACACCACAAAGCATTAAACTTTTATAATTCTATTTACTCATGCATAAGTTCCACTCAAATCCAACCCCTCTCACTCATAAGAACATAAGAAAGGAGGAACACTGCAGCAGGCCTGTTGGCCTATACTAGGCAGGTCCTTCACAATCCATCCCACTAACAGGATATTTGGCCAACTCTATTTACAATGCTACCCAAGCAATAAGCTCTGACAATTCAATTTACCCTTGTGCAAGACCCACTCAAATCCAACCTCTCTCATTCATGTAATTGTCCAACCTAAATTTGAAACTACCCAAGGTTTTTGCTCTCTTGGTTTAACGTTGCTGCTTACCATAACCCCCAAGTCCTTTTCGCAATCTGTATGGCTAAGTTCTACATTATTTAACTTTTAAATTAGACACATATTGTCGGTTCTCTGAACCATTCATCTACATTATTTAACTTATAAGTGCTTGGGTTATGGACACTCCCTAGCTTCAAAACCTTGCTTTTATTTACATTGAACTGCATCTGCCACTTTTCTGACCACGAATTAAGAACATAAGAACATAAGAATGGAGGAA
This sequence comes from Cherax destructor, assembly GCA_009830355.1. NCBI lineage: Eukaryota > Metazoa > Arthropoda > Malacostraca > Decapoda > Parastacidae > Cherax > Cherax destructor. The sequence continues at coordinate 4,033 of WNWK01029612.1, forward strand.
CACTGCAGAAGGCCTACTGGCCCATACAAGGCAGGTCCTTATCAAAACCACCACTACCTAAGAATTTACTCCTGTACTCACGACACTAATCAAACCCAGCCCCTCCCACTCATATATTTGTCCAATCTCTTTTTAAAGCCACCCAAGGTCCTAGCCTCTATCACCCTAATCGGAAGATTGTTCCACGCATCTACAACTCTGTTCGAAAACCAGTACTTGCCTATGTCCTTTCTAAATCTAAATTTATCCAATTTAAATCCGTTATTTCTCGTTCTTACTTGGTTCGATATCCTCAGTATTTTATTAATATCTCCTTTGTTTATGCCCATCATCCACTTGTACACCTCGATGATATCTCCCCTCATTCTACGTCTCTCCAGAGAGTGGAGATTCAATGCTCTAAGTCTATCTTCATACGGGAGATTTCTTATACTGTAAATCATTTTAGTCATTCTTCTTTGTATGTTCCCCAATGAATCTATATCCATCCTGTAGTAAGGAGACCAAAACTGAGCTGCATAATCCAAATGAGGTCTCACTAGTGATGTATAGAGCTGTAAAATAACTTTTGGACTTCTGTTGCTTATACTTCTGAAATAAATCCTAGTAATCTGTTAGCCTTATTGCGCACACTTAGGCACTGTTGTCTTGGCTTTAGATTTCTGCTTACCATGACTCCCAAGTCTTTTTCACATTCTGTATGATCAAGCTCAACTTCACCTAGTTTATAAATTCGAGGGATATTTTCATTACCAACGACTAGCACCTTACACTTGTCCACATTGAACTTCATCTGCCACTTTTCAGACCAAGACATTAATTTATCCAAATCCTCCTGGAGTTCACTGGTATCCTCCTCAGAATGAATTATACGGCCTATTTTTGTATCATCAGCAAATTTACTCATGTCACTTGCAATTCCTTCATCAAGGTCATTAATGTAAATTATGAACAACAATGGGCCCAAAACTGATCCTTGTGGAACGCCACTAGTGACAAATCCCCATTCAGATTTGACCCCATTAATGGAAACTCTCTGCTTTCTATTGGTAAGCCATGCCTCTATCCATGCTAGAACTTTACCTCCTATACCATGAGCTGCCACCTTTCTTAAGAGTCTCTTGTGAGGTACTCTATCGAAGGCCTTACTGAAATGTAATAATATTGGTAGAATTACCGACAATATGTTAAGTAAAGGACACAATTGCAACTAATGTGACATTTTATTGTGGCAAACGTTTCGCTCTCCAGGAGCTTTTCAAGCCGTTACAAGCGATAAATGGACATAGTTGGTATATATATACTGTCAAGGTGAGGTGAAAACACTAGTGGTGTTAGAAATAGTAGTGATATAAGTAGTATTAGTAGTAGTAGTAGTAGTAGAAGTAATACTAATAAGGTAGTACAATCAATATGCACGTGAGTAAAGGTGATAAAACAAATACTTGGGTAGTATAACAATAGGTTAGACAAATATTTCTGCTGGAGGTTGAAATATAAAAGGCCAGTAGGAGTGTTCCACATCTACGAGTAGCTAACAACAGTAGAGACTATGTGATGGTAGGGTTTACTGTTTTCAGGAGGATTCTTGCTAAGACTTCAGAGATGGTGAAGCTGCCTTTGTTTTGTTTAATTGTGTTAGAAACAGAGATAAGTGCTGATTCAAGGCATTTTCGACTACGGAAATTAGTTTCTTTGATTACTAGTCGGGCGTCTTTGAATTTCATGAGATGATTGTTGGAATTTCGGTGTTGTACGCAGGCGTTGTTCAGGTTATCGTTTCTGCGTGCATTCATGTGTTCATTGATGCGTGTCTCGAGGTTTCTTGCTGTTTCTCCTACATAATCTGTCGCAGCTCCACAGGGTATAGTGTAGACCCCTGCGTTGACTGGTTCATGGTGCTTGGATCTAGTCCTGGTTAGATCCTTAATAGAAGTACTGGAAGCGATGGCGACTCTAGTGTTAGCTTGTGCAAATACTTTAGAAATGTTGGATGCAACCTGGCTGTTGGGAAGAATTATAACTAGACAAATACTGAAACGCACCAGTGAAGGAAAGAAACTTCTGTACTTGATACCCAGCAACCCTAAACCAGCACACATGTATGGCTTACCCAAGACTCATAAGCATAATATTCCTCTTAGACCAATCACATGTAAGGCAGTGCACCACACAAACTAGCCGGAGTTCTTGCCAAACATCTTTCCTGCCTTCTGATGACCATCAGCCCCGCTCATCTTAAACATTCAAGGCGACCTTCTCAACCGCATCCGAAATTCTCCATCCGAAACAAGAAACTGAAGCAGTTTGGACGTGACTTCCCTCTTCACTAAAGTACCTACTACACAAGCCATCGAGGTTCTACGATCGAAAGTCAATCAGGACCTCAACCTTCCTCTTCCTCCCGGAGAGATTTTGTTGACCTTATTGAACTCTGTGTTAATTTCAACTGTTTTTTTTTTCAGTAACAGGCTCTACAAACAACATACGGCATGGGAATGGGTCCCCATCAGTGCCGTCTTAGCTAACTTATACATGGAACACCTAGAGGCTGAACACTTCGCCAACATCGTCCCCTCAAGCGTCACTTGGTTACGTTACGTAGACGACGTCCTCTGTACACTCCCAAACGTTTTGATGTAATGGAATCTTCAGGCAAGGCTCAACGCAGTTGAACCGGATCCAGTTTACCTAGAAGAAGAGTCCAATAACAAGATATCTTTCTAGATCCTCATCCACAAAGTGATAACAACCTAAGATTTCAAGTTTACCGGAAACCTACAAATAAAATGACCTCACACATTTCTATTCCAGTCAAGATACTAAGACCAAAGAGGTATCTATCATCGGATTCTTCCAAGAGCTTACCGAATTTGTAGTCCGAGTTTCTTGACGAGGAATGCTATACATTCACCAAACCTTCACTGATTTACATTTTCCTTCCTTTTCATCAAAGATTGCAAGAAAAGGCTCTTCAGATCATTAATTCTCCACGTCAATTCCACTCCAAACAAAGTTATAATTCTTCCCAACAGCCAGGTTGCATCCAACATTTCAAAGTCATTTGCACAAGCTAACACTAGAGTCGCATCGCTTCCAGTACTTCTATTAAGGATCTAACCAGGACTAGATCCAAGCACCATGAACCAGCTCAACGCAGGGGTCTACACTATACCCTGTGGAGGCTGCGACAGAAGGCTATGTAGGAGAAACAGCAAGAAACCTCGAGACCGCATCAATGAACACATGAATGCATGCAGAAACGATAACCTGAACAACGCCTGCGTACAACACCGAAATTCCAACAATCATCTCATGAAATTCAAAGACGCCCTGACTAGTAATCAGAAACTAATTTCCGTAGTCGAGAAATTTTCAGCGAATCAGCACTCATCCTGTTTCAACACAATTAAACAAAACAAAGGAGCTTCACCATCTCTGAGTCTTGAAGAATCCTCCTGAAAAGTAAACAGAAACCCTACCATCACATAGTCTCTACTGTTAGTTTAGCACATCGTAGATGTGGAACACTCCACTGGCCTTTATATTTCAACCTCCAGATGTTTGTCTAACCTATTTTATATTTTCCAATATTTGTTTTATCACTTCTACCCCGTCTTTTTTTTGTCATTACCTTTTTGTATTACTTCTACTACTACTACTACTACTACTAATACTACTTATATCACTACTATTTCTAACACCACTAGTGTTTTCACCTCACCTTGACAGTATATATATACCAACTATGTCCATTTATCGCTTGTAACGGCTTGAGAAAGCCGAGAAACGAAACCCCCAGCCACAAAAAAGCTATATTAGGTTCAAAAGTTTCCTTACTTACTGAAATCAGTAATACTATATCATATTCTTTTTCACCCGGGCTCCCTGCCCCGGTTTTTTTGAAAAACGTCAGTAGCAGGCAGGAAAAGACTGTAAACCCATGCTGAGATTCATTAATCAAATTATGTTCTTTCAAAGGTGACTTTGATAATATCAGCTATAATTGATTCTAAAAAATTTGCCTACTATAGACGAGGCTGATTGTAATTTTATGGAACTGCTAACCCCGATTTGAATATAGGAACTACATTAGCTATCTTCCACATCTCTTCCAAACCCAGTTAGGTGGCGTTTTTTTAAACCATTTTGTTAATGGCTTATCTGTTTCCCTGCATTTCTACACCTGAAAACAAACCCCCCGGGGCCCGGGGCTTTTTTGCTTCAGTTTTTCATCCTTTTTATAACCATATCCCCAGAAGTAAAATTAAAATGAATTTTCGGAACCCAATTTGTTAATTTTTGGAACTTTTTTTACGTCTTCGAAAGACTCCAAAATAGTCATTAAATAGAGAACACATTTCAGTTCGTTATCCGTCAGCTGTCCATTCCCAATTTTTGAGGTCCCACACCTCTCCCCCCTTTTTGTCCTACACTTCAGAAAAGCAAACCCTTGGATTAGTCTTTGATTCATTAGCAACCTTAATCTACAGCCACGCTTTCTGCCACCTCTCTCAACCCCTTTGCCTTCAATCAGTCCATACTGTGTTTAGTCAAGTCAACATCTCCTCTTGATGCGCCTATAAATTCCTTTTCCCCTAATAAATGTTTTAGCTTCCTGTTAATCCATTTGATCGCCAGCCACAGAACCAATTCCTCTGGGAATAAATATACTGTGCACGTTGTACATTATTAAGAAAAACATAAACGTAGATCCTGTAAACGTAATCAAGAAGTGATTACCCAGTCGAGATTAGACAGGTGTTCCTTAAGTCTAATATATTACGCAACCGTTAAATCAGGTCCTTACCGTATTACCCCTATTCTCGTACTCCCATGTAGTTCACTGCAGCATGATCAGAGATGTCGCCCGCTTTTTAGTGATCTCTAGATATTGTTGTACAGTTTCTTAGCCCACAAAAACATTGTCGAGCAAGACACTTGGTGGTGCTTCCCGTCACACGTCGCTTCCAGTGAAAGTTCAAACTGAATCATTTCATAAAGTCACTGGACTCCAGATGCCCACATGTCAAAGCAGCCCAGCCCAACTCTGGACTCAGGTTAAAAACTTTACTATCACTACAGCAACAAATGAAGTCAGACATGTCCCGCAGCCCTCTAGCCTGCATCCCAAGCTTCCTGAGGGTTTAAAGTATGACAGCACCTGCATAATCAGCTTTTCTTGACCTTTAGGAAAACTCTTGTTCCAAACAGATCTCTGTTACCTGATCCTGGACTTAGCCTTTGCCCAGCTTATGGCACTTATAGTTGTGGTTGATATAGTCTGTCCTGGCCCCTTCCCATTATATCTAATTTTCACATAACACTTAAACTTTGAATATGACACTAGTGTCCAGCACCTGACTCTTGTAATGAGTGAAACATGCCTTAAAGCAGCTGCAAATATTGTCAAGTCTTTGTTGTCAGCACAATCATTTCTACTTTATTTTCATGCTTGACAGTTAAAGGCGCGCCCACTGATATGTGCTCCCGCAACCTTCAGCTTCTTTGTTGTACTAATTTCAGTACACATTATTACCTCTGTGTCACTCGATTACTGTTATTGTTATGATTTATGATATCAAAGCCTGAATCAATATTTCGCCTCTGTCAAATGTCCCCAAACCAGATACTTCTAATTCAATTCAGCCTTGTAAGTCCTGCCCAACATCCTCAACCTGGAGCTGTGAATAGGCAGCCTCACACTCCGCCCTGTATTAGTGGAACCCCATCCCTGGAGAGGGTATATGCTATTTTTTGGCTATATGGTGAGCAACCCAGCTACACACCATTATTCCCATAGTAAGCTTGTTCAGCCAGTACTTATACCAATCCGCCTGAATGTTATCTGTTTCAACACTCTTCTTGGCAAATCACAGGTGTCTAGTGTTCTCCTTTTCCAGGCTTGACGCCACAGCCGCTGCCCAGCACCGCCATACAACCCAACTCACTTCTACGCTTGAGATGCACCAAACATTCCTGCGCCCAGTAAGAGCTGGTAGAAATGATCCTGTTTCACCACGCACTTTTTACCATGTCAGGGTGTTTCGGCCCAATGCCTTCTATCCTGCCTGGAAAGCAAAACCCTTCTTCAGTCCCTGGCAAGGCTCCTTGTTCTCAAGCAGAAGGCCCTATCTGTGCAGATAGTGAGCATCTCACCTTGATATCCCTGTAAATCAAATCACCAATGGCTTACCTTCCCATGTCGTGATCGCTCTTGTGGCAGTCTGACTCCCATATCTCAGTCCTGAGTGAATAGGCAGAGTTTGAAGTCACAGTAGTTCTTCTTCGCTCGCTGCCTTCACCTCTCCACCTGCTCCTTTGATCTCGGTCCCTGTCCCATGCTGTCCAAGTCATCCCAGGCCTCCTCTTGATCCTAGATTTACAACAGAGGCGACCTGTCAGTCCTTGTTTTCCTCCATCAATCGTCAGCATCCGCTTCGCCACCTCTGTCTCTTGGGAAGCCAGCTGAAAAAGCCAAACCAATGGTGTTATCCTTGATAATCCAGCCTGTTGGTGAAGTGCTGCTCGTATGGTCTTCAGCCTGTCTAAATCCTCCTGAAGTTCCATGACATCTACGTTTGAATCAGTTATCCTACCTATCTTCAAAGTGCCGTCGGCAAAGATGCTCATATCAATTAGTAATTCCTTCGTCAAGGTCATTGATATCACGAGCAAAACAACGGGCCTGACTGGATCCCCGTGGGAACGCCATGGCCTCCTGCCGCTGCGCAGAACCTGTCTGGATTTAACTCATTATAACACTAACCTCCTTCTGTCCAGAGCTATGATCGGTGGAACCATGACAGAACATTTTTCTCCACAGTCTTTGAGGTGTGCTCTTGCTGCGCTTTATTAAAAACTCCTAAAGGCAAACACTTTATCTAGTTCTTATTGAGGATTAAGGTTTGAAAGTGATGCTCAGCAAAGGTGCTGTCAAATTAGTGAACCTATGCCACATAACTGAAAACCCTTTGGGCTGGGTTTGAATCTATAGTAACTTGATTTAATAACTCAGTTAGTTTTTATTCTTCGACGTCTCCTCCGTCAGTAGCCCACTCTACAAGATACTTGTCCTCGTCCCTTGGAGTGCCCTTATAAACTCTTGAAAGGAAAACACATAGCAGGTGAATGTGAGCTGCTTTGCTGATAACTGCCTGCACTGCATGAAACCCTTGTTAGGTTCAAAAAGACCTGCTACTAGTACCAAAGTTTGAAAAGCTTTAGCTTTTCATAATAAAGAGAGAAGACAGTGTTTATCTTTCCTCATCTTCTCCTGTCCCCAAAGATATTTGAGCATATTATTCATCCATTTTGGGTCATTTCTATCAGATTCATTTTATGGGTTGCAAACGCCAGTCAAAGGCCTGTATACTGTTAAGAAATCATGATATTTTTCACACACTAGTTTATTGTAATCTTTGTTAGCTGTAAAAATCTGTGGAACTGCTACAAAATCTTCATCTTACTCATCATAAAAAGAATTTGTCCAACTGTGTGGCAAAAAAATCTCAGTCCTAGGAAAAATATTGTAAGAGTTCTCTGCATTTCTAAATTAATAACAGAGCTTTTGTTGTTTAGACTGAAATCAAGTAGGTTATTTCCTCTTGTAGGTTCTGTCACAAACTGTTTCCATAAAAAATCAGGAACTAATGAAAGCTCAAGCCAGAAATCTCCAAAACCACCAACCTAACTAAAGTCCTGTAAATTTGTGTTATCGTGCCTTGGGGCCTTTGGCCACTCTCTCTCCTGATAGAGTGCTCCCTGTCCCCATCAGAGAGACACCTCAAAACAAACTCTTCGTTGTTCCTCTCTGAGTGCTGAGTATCCCAGACAAAATAAGTGCACAATATTAGAAACCCTTGTTTTGTTTAGATCAATAATTTAAATGACCACCCAGATTACAGCCCAGTCTCTGTCCTGTTGGGTTGTTGTTAAATGATACACACTGAAAATATTCAGCAGAATATATCCAAATTGTCTATATAATAGAAATTCTTTCCTGGACAAGAAAGATTAAGACCCCTGTGTCCACATCCACTCTGCCAGTTCCTAAAATATGTGAAGTTATCATTTTATCTGAAGTATACAAGTGGAAAATGGTATTAACAAAGGATATAAATAAAAGCTGTCCTGATGACATCTCTCCATGAAGAAACCTGCTGTGTCAAATGGGATCATGATGAAAGCAGATTAGAAAGAGAGGAAAGGCTGCTTGAAGACAGGAAGTCGTGGAGCTAGCTGTTCAAAGCCCGTCCAAAAGCAGGGTTAGAAGGCAAGCTTAGACTCAGAAGCTTGTAAATTTAGGTTGGATAAATTCATGAGTGGGCAGAGGTGCTTGATTGGAGTGGACTCAGACATGAGTGCTTGTAGTCCCACCAAGTTTCCAGTGGCTTGCTCTCAAGGGTACACTGGTAATTGCTGAGCAAATATTATGTTAGTCGGACGGATTGTAAAAGGACCTGCCTAGTGCTAACAACAGGTTTGCTGCAGCGTCTCTCCCTTTACTATGTCTCTTACATTGGCGCTGCCCTGCCCTTCGATATTTCCGCAGTCTTGTTCGGAACAACTCAAAACTGAATGTAATATTCAGCAGGAATGGTCCGATTTGTTTGTTCAAACTGTCGTCTTCAGTAATAAGCCTCTGCCTCTTTTTCTGCTCTTTTCTCTGATACCATATGCTTTCAATGTCTTTTGTCATCTCAAAAACAGCTGCTTTCCAGTATCCACTTGTTCGTTTAATATTAGTTCCCCCTAGAACTCATCATATCACATCCTGGGGACCTCCTGTTTCAGTTTTCCGCAACTAAGCACTGTTTGAAACTCTCTTTACTTGTTTTAAAGTTTCCTGAACAGCAATCTCCATTTCTGCAGTTGCTGTGGACCTCAACCTTGACGCCTTGCAGAGCAACTTCATCTATTTATGAGCTTGTTATATCACTTTTTATCATGAGCCTTAGCGCCAGCTGTCACCATGTGTTTCAGAGTGTCCAAGACTTTGGTTTTTTCTGGGTAGTTAAGAACAGATATAATATTTAAAGGAAATTTACCGTCCATGGCTGCTGCTGCGCCTCAGCGCAGACCCTGAGATGCAACACAGTCTGCCGCAGGGCAGGTATCTCAGGTTCTAGCTTGAAGACTGGGGTGGCAAAGCTGAGGCATTTTTTATTTTTCTTGAACCCTCGCCTCACAGCCAGCTTCATCTATGCTGGAGAACAGTAGTTCCAGCTCTAGTTCTAGAGGGTGGAAATGCACTCCGCACAACCTCAGCCACTGTCTCATCATGGTAAGTCTTGTTTTCCAATCGGTCTCCTGATAACTAACTGTCTTAGTAAAATCTAGAAACAGCCGGATCAAAAGAAAAATCCACAGCACAAAATTTCAAAAAGCCCACTTGCTAATTGTAGTTAATTGATGAGATATTGTCAGTAGCTGGAACAGCAATACAGCCTATCCCACCAAACAGAGAACCAATAGATATAGTATTTTACATAGTTAATCTTATTAGATAATTGACGTTATTGTTAAGAATGTCGTCACCCAATAAGTGTATCAAATATTTACTATGTTTTAAATGTAAAATGTTACTTTCATATATCAATACTGTTCTGAATATGCCTATTTTATGTGGAAAAATTAAAATGTACAGCAAGCCTGTCTCCTAGAAGGACATCACACACTCTGGAAAAAACACTTCACAGGTGAATACATCAACCCTGTGAAACATCTCACCGCTCCGTGAGTTTAATTTGACTCACGTTGACTTATTTGAATAAGGTCAGCTAGAGAACCACTCACAATTGCGTGATTAAAATTATCAGAAATGAAACTTTTCATGTTATATATCTTGTCTCCCTGAAACAAAATTGAAAGCTTGTTGAGAGTAAGAAAAGGGAGCAAAACCCACCAGCTGTCATTTGACGCTGCATACGAAGTAAATTTTCATTATTGCATAATAATAAAAATTAATTACATATACTTGGTGCTTCCCAAAAAAGACAATGAAAACAAACAAGTTTGAAATGTACCTGTATTGATGAAGATAGCTAAAATGGGAAGTAATGATAACCATTACTGTGATAAACCATCTCCACTACAAAACTCACAAAGCGCTTTAATAAGGTTCAATGCATTCCATACTTCGACATAAAACATGTACTGTACTTACCTGCCATGGCTCATGCCATTTTGCCCAATTGAGACATATCAAACATGCTGTGATCCTGCTCGTTCACTGGGTTTTGTAAATTAGGTTCGAACTTCTCCATCTCTGTCTCTAACAATTATTGAAGTAGTTTTCAAAGGTTGAACTGCTTAGATGATTATTTCACTAGCCTTATGGAAGACCTCTTTCAGCAAAGAACTGTTTGTACACTAGTGGATAGCACCTGAATGGTATTAGTCACCTCAAGCCGACTCTCTCAGGTCACAGACAGGTCCTTGTCAAATGCATCTATTCCCACCTCCATTCTCTTAAGAATATGCCAGCATGAGCAACACTGTGTTATGTCTGTGCCGTCCGCACTAGGTAAGTCTCACAATCCGTCCCACTAACATAATATTTGATCAACTCCTCCCACCTTCAATGCTACCTAAGAAATAAGCTTTGGTAATTTATTTACTCATGTGGGAGTCCCACTCAACCTCACTCCAGGGAATTTATCCAACCTAAATTTGAAACCACCAAGGGCCTAACTTCAATAACCCTACTAGGCAGACTGTTCCACTCATCAGCTACACTATTTCCAAACCAATCACCTCATATCCTTTTCAAAATTTAAACTTATCTATCTTGAGAGATATGTCTCATATAAGAACTTTCTATTATAATCCTCATAATATCATCTTTATCCAAAAACTATGCAAGAATTGGGAGAATACACTACAAAAACAGTCATCTGTGTCCCATTCCTCATTCACTGCCTAATATTATTACATTATCATGCTGCAAAACAGCAACATCGTCTCAGTAACAGAAAATTGTTAGAATTTAGAGAAGACCTATAAAACTCCCTCTCACTCAGGTTGACGACCATAATCAAAAATGTCATTTTGTAGGTCTTTTCGATAAACCCAAACTCTTTATTTCTCCTGCAACCTGTTTCATATCACCTGTAAATACAATAAGTTTTGATAAATAGGAAGACTGTTCATCAGCAACGTCTTAGAGTTTCAGGAGGTAGATCATGGTAATGAATATGATATTGTGTATATGGATTCCCAGTAAGGCTTTTGATAAAGTCCCACATCAGAGTGAATAACTGTTTGAGCAGCACTAAGGCGCTGTCACCTGAATAGGAGTGATAAACCCTCTCCCTGAATGCAGTGCATGGCTGGGACAATAGGCAGCAGAGAGTTTGCAGGCTGTCTTGGGTAGCAAACCCATGAAGTTGCCACAGCAAGTGTTCCATGGCAGCTGTATTTGGTCTTTGTTGGTTCATAATCACACAACCACAGCAAGATTGAAGTGAATAAATAGCGACATAAGCAAGCCCTACCTGGTTTGACACCCAAAAACAGCTGTCCATCTATTCAAATGAGGACATTAGAGCACCTAGGAAGATTGAATAGACTGATGCAGTGGTCGGAGAAGTAAGGGAGCTTGTATTTAATATAGAGAATGTGTAAAAAAGTTCTAAATATTGATAGTTATCGTCAAACCAGTCATATAACTAAATGCTTTAAAGACCTACCACACTGATCATAAAGAATAGGTTCTACAGTAGCATCTAAAATCACAAAGAATGGCAGGTAAGAGGAGTGCCATGTGTCAAACAAAACCAACCTTGTTTCTATTTATAAAGCATAAATAATAGAGTCTCAGGGAAGAAATCAAACTCATGATATCCTTTATAATTTGCACACAAAAGATGCAGCCATTTATGTACCTGTTTCGTCATATAGTTTCATCAAATCTCAATCAGTAGAGCAAAGAGCGCATGTGGAGCGCCGACGGTGCTCAGCTCATCAATCTTGCTTGTAGGTGGAAGGTATAGTGTGAGGCACATATGAATAGAAGATAGCAGATATACAAAAGTCAGCAGTAGTAATGATCCACGACTTTGGCAGGTTTCAACTGAAGGCCGGAATAAAGGCAGAAATAAATTATCAATAAGATTCAGCAGCTAAACAGACAGGATGATTAAGAAATCGACAAGTTATGTTCAGACACATGCACACTTGGGTATCTTTGTTATGCTGCCACACACATCAGTTCAATACAAAGTAGTAGGTTTAAGGAGAGAGGAGTTTGGAGGCCATCAGCCCTCGGCATGGAGTCATTTTTGCTTCTCCTAACACATCGACTCCATGCCGAGGACTGATAACTCAAACTCTCCCTCCCTGCCCTTGCCCCCGGCAAATGAACTGATGAAGCTTTCACTGTGGCGAAACGTTTCCTCAATAAAGAGATATCTAAGTAAGGTATGTCTAATTTATAACTTGTCGGTTCTCTGAACCATTCATCTACATCCTGTCTGACAGCAACAACTTGGGATCAATGCCCAACTCCTTCCACTTGTCCAACCTTTTGACGAAGACCTACTTAGAATAGTGGATGGTACTACTATGACCGCCCTGCTTCACTCACCTGACAAAAAGCAATGCCCCCCCCACGCCTTGGCTCCACTCAACAAGATTGATGGATTGAACACATCGACTCGCGAGGTTTTTGATAACTCAAACTCTCCACCTTTCTACTTTGCTTTGGGACGGGATGAAGCCACTGTGTGGCGAAACGTTTCTCAATAAAGATAAAAAGTTGCATATGTGTCTAATTTATAACTTGTCTTTCTGAACCATTCATTTTCATCATATATCCTTGGTTAGGCCCCACCTAGATTATGCTGACCAGTTTTGGTCACCGTATTACAGAAGGGATATAAATGCTTTTGGAAAGCAAAGGAGGAACTAAGTTGATCCCATGTATCAGAAATCTTCCATGAGGATAGATTGAGGGCCCTGAATCTGCACTCTAAAAAGGGCTAGAATTAGGGGGATATGATGAGGTATATAAATGGAAAAAGGAATATAAAGGGATAAAATTTTTTAAAAAAAAAAACCTTGTTAATGCAACTAAAAGCAGGTTTTTTTTGATAATCCAGATTCAGAAGGGATATAGGAAAGCATTGGTTTGAATGGGTGCCCCTTTTAGGAACAACTGATTTAAGTTAGAGGTTTTAAAACCCGTGTTTAATAGTGGAAAGGAGTGGTGGTGGGTGAGTTGTCCCCACTATTTGTGCTACTAGGTCAGATGCCGTGCCCTTCCTAGTGTTGAACTGCCCCCCTGCCTAAGGGCAAAGAGACTGGACTTCCTGATAAAATTTTGGGGCCCCCGCAGGGGCCCTTTTCCTTCTGTTTATAATAAATAAAAAAAAGGAAAACCCCCGCATTTTTTGCCATACTGGTCATGTCCATCACAACCATGGGACTGAAAGGAAACCCGTCCACCTCAAAAATTTACCCAAAAAAAGTTCTGATAAACCACTAACTCATGTGCAAGTCCGACTCAATCCATCCTTTCATTTATATACAACTTGTTTGAAATTTTTCACATTAAGCCCCCATCCCAGGGGGAGAAAGCCCCCCCCATCCCACCCATTTCCCCCCGGGTAAGCAAGTGTTTGGACCATTACCGAGTTACCCCTATCTTCAACAAGCAAAGGTTGCTAACGCAAGGGGGTTCCTTAATCACCAAAAACCCCCTTTTTTTTGTTTCCCCAGAAACAAGTCAAGCAGGTTTTTTCCCATTGTTGGTGTAAAATCTGTTCAAACAGCTTTAACTTCCTCAGAAATCGTTAGGTTCTAAATTGAAACATTTTTTTTTAAAGTAGTTTAACAAGGTTCTGCTGGGGAGTGTTAAAACCCAAAAGCACTTAAAAGGGGGAAACGTAGAACTTAGCTATACAATTTGCGAAAGGACTTGGGGGTTATGGTGCAGCACCTTAAACCAAGACAGCAATGCCTAACACAAAAAGGGGGCAAACAGATTACTGTGATTTATATCAAGAAGAGTAAGCAGCATAAGTCCAGTGGTTATATTACAGCTTTATCCATCATTAGTAAGGCCTCACCTAGATTATAAGCTCAGTTCTGGTCTATGGTCATTCAGAGTAGAATGACTAAAAATAATACATGAAATCTTCCGTATGAAGAAAGATTTTGGGCCCTTAAATTACATTCACTTAGGACAAGAATGAGGGGGGACATGATAGGTAAAAGTGGGGGGAAAAAGGGTATTAAGAAAGGGGATATAAAAGGACTTGAGGAAAATATCTCCAAGAGACACCGCAATAATGGATTCAAATTAGATAAAAGGGTTTAGAAAGGATATATGAAAGAATTGGATTAAAAAAAGGTAGTTGATGAGTGGAATAGTCTGCCAGAAGGGGGGGAAAAAAAAACACATAAGCAGTATAATGTGATCCCTATTGACAACGTTTTCACACGCAGGGTTTATCAGTCACAGACAGATCTACCTGGAAAATGAGCAACATGGAGATATAAGGGAAGCAGTGAGAGGTTTGGGGCAGGTGGAGGGAAAACTGCATGTGAGTCTTAAAAGTAGTGTGATAGTTAAAACATAGTGACTTAAAAGGGCCTGCAGTGTACCATTCTTAGTTCTGTGGGATAGCGTTGAAGAAGTTTCGAAAAAGTTCAGTTTGTTGTGAAGCGTGTTCTGGTTGAAGTTGTTGGATATACAGATGAGTGATGATTCTAGGATTCTGGTACGGTTCCCAACGATGAGTCTGCGTTTCGAGTTGATTAAATGGTTGTGTAAATTTCGGTGTTGAACACAGGCATTGAGTCGTCAGATTCGCCGCGTACTGGTGTCTGAAAGCGTGTTTGTAGGTCTCTGGATGTTTCGCCAACGTATAATTTGCTGCAGCCATTAAAGGGGTTGTGTATCCCTGCCGTGGATTGAAGCTTTCCTGTCTGTTACTGGTAATGTCCTTAATCCTTAATGTCCTTAATTTAACCCCTTTTTTTTTCAACTGAAACGAAGACCACCCCCAAAAAGACAAACCAATACCGAAGAACCTAAATCATCACTCATCTGAACCAACAACTTCCCCGAAAACGGTTCTAAACAAGCGGGAACCTTTGACAAAAACTTTTCAACGCTACCCACCTAGAACTAAGAATGGTACACTGCAGGTCCTTTAATCACACTTTTTTTTAACATCCCCTTTTGCCCATGGCCTCCCCCTGACCGTTCCCACCTGTTCCCCCCATATATTTTGGCCATTTTCCAGGTAGACTTTTGGACTCAAAAACCACTGGGGGCAAACGTTGCAAAAAGGGGATCACTTATACTGTTATTTTTTTTTTTCCATTTTCTATTTTATCCATTTTTTCCCCCCCTAGAAGGGGTATTGAATTTGGACCATGAGTAGTTTAAATTTTGGGTTAGATAAATCAAAGTAAAGGGGGTTGGATCTGGTGGGATTTTCCATAAGTTATAAAAGCTTATTTCTAGGGGTGGGGGGGATTTAAAGGACCCCTATTTGGGGGCCAAAAGGCCTGCCGTGTTCCTCCTTTTTTTATGATCTTATGTAAAGGAGTTCCAATAAATTTTGAAAAATTAAAGTTCCCTAAAATTTTTGTTTCATGCCTTGGGCCTAAAAAGTTTACTCAAAAAGTCCCCTTTGATCCTTTTTTTTGGGGGGATTATAAGTTTAAAAAATTTTTTTTCAGACCCCAAAACTAACAGATTGAAGACTGAGACATAAAACATGGGGGAATCTATATTAAGGAAACTTTCCCACGTGGCTTCATCAGCCAATACAAAGTAAAAAAGAAAAAAAAAGGGGGAACAAAAAAGGGGGCCCTACTAGGCAGGTCCTTAAAAAACCAAAAACCTAACAAATAAAGTTAAAAAGCTTAAGTTGAAAATTTCCCCTTTTTACTCATGCATAAGTTCCCTAAAACCAAAATTCCCCTCTAAGAACAAAAAAGGGAACATGCAGCAAGCCTTTGGGGCCCAGGGGTCCTTCAAAACCATCCACTAACGGGATATTTGGCCAACTTTTTCAATGCTCCCCGCAAAAGCTCTGAAAATTCAATTTCCCTTGGGAAGCCCACTCAAACCAACCCCCCCCCATTCAGTTTGCCAACCTAAATTTGAAACCCCCAAAAGGGTTTTTCTTTTGGGAACGTTGCTGCTTCCCAAACCCCCCCCTTTTCCAATCTTTGGGCTAAGTTCTACATTTTTAATTTTTAAATTAGAAAATGTCGGTTTTTGAACCATTCATCTACATTATTTAACTTATAATTTGGGTTTTGGACACTCCTAGTTAAAAAACCTTGCTTTTATTTACATTGAACTATTTTTTATTTTCTACCACAATTAAGTTTGTCTAAATCCTCCTGAAGTTCCGAATCACGTTTGAATCAGTTATCCTACCTATTTCGTATCGTCGGCAAAGATTCATAAAAATAAATTCCTTGTAAGGTTTGTTTTTAAAAAAAAGGGGGCCAAGATACCCCGGGGAACGCCCTTGACAGATCCCCATTGGGTTTAACCCCATTTTACACTCTCTTCTTCCTGTTCTGAGCCATGACTATATGACAACACTTTTCCTCCATTTCTTTAACAGTCTCTGATGTGGTACTCTAAAAAAAGCCTTACTAAAATCTAAATAAACACTATCAATTCTTTATCTGATCAACGGGCCCAAAAGCTTTACAAAAAAAGGTTAATAAATTGGAATCCATCCAAACCCGGGGAAAATTTTGTTATTTTTTAATCCATAGCAATTTAATTTCATAGCCCCTTTAGTTTTCTTACCCCCCCTGACAACCAACTGTCTAAAAAAAACGGAAACATTGGTTTACAAAATTCACATGCTGTACTTCAAAATTATTAAAATTTAAATTTACTTCTAAGCGTGAATGAGGGGGGCATGATCGAGGATACAAGGGAAAAAGGGGTTTTAAAAAAGGGGGTAAATAAGGGCTTGAGATTTCCCCAAAAAAACCCAATAATGGTTCAATTTAGATAAGTTTAGATTTAGAAAGTATATATGAAAGTATTGGTTTGGGAAAAAGGGTAGTTATGAGGGAACAGTCCCCTAGTAGGGTTATAAAACTGGGGCCTTGGGTGTTTAAATTTTGGTTTTATAAACCCATGAGAGGTTTGGGGTTTGAGGGGACTGAATGAGTAAAAAATTATCAAACTTATAGCTTATTTCTTGGGCATTGAAAATTGGGTTGAGCAAATATTCTGTTAGTCGGACGGATTGTAAAGGACCTGCCTAGTATTGGTCAAAAGGCCTGCTGCAGTGTTCCTCCTTTCTTATGTTCTTTTGCATAAGTCCACCCCCCCCCCCTTCCCATATTCTGTCTACTTGGAAAATTTAAAAAACCCGAATTAAATTCAGCGGAATTCCCCATTTTCGAATTAAACCACGTCTCAGTATTGCACTTTTCCGTCTCATTTCTGTTTTTTCCCATACCTATTCTGTTTTTTTATCTAGTCCCTGGTTTTTTCCGTATCCACCTTATTCTGCCTAATACTAGTTCCCCAGAACCATCATATTACTACCCTGGGACTTATTGTTTTCCCCAAAAAACCTACCTTCTTTTATAGTTTAAAGCCCTAAAACCTCCCCGCAGCCCCCAAAATGACCCCAACCCAGACCTGATAAGTAACCCCACCCCTCATGTTTCTGTTGCCCCTTTTTCATCTAGTGATTTTTGGGGTTTTATACCATGGATTTTTCAAGATGGCCCCAAAACTTTATTTTTTCCGGGGGAAGCTACAGTCACATATGTAACATTTGAAGGAATTTTTGCTCCATGGGGGTTGGTTTTCCCCAAGGGACCTCAGAGGAAACCCTGAGCCCCAGCGGGGCCCCGGGGACTCGTGTCTCGGGAAGCTTGGTAAGGTGTGTCAAGGCCTCTTTTTTTCTTTTTTCTTACATTTTAACATGCCTTGGCGAAACAAAAATTTTCCCAGTTCCAGAAAATTGACGTGATTGAATCCGTATTGTCAATTTTTTTTTTTCCTCGGCCCCTGACAACCAACTCGTCTAAAAAAAATTAAAAAAATTGGGGGGGAAAAAATTAAATTTACTTAAAACTTACCATAATTTATTTAATGTATTTTTATTATTTGACATTTTAAAACAGTTAAATAGTCGGACAAAGGTTAATTCAAAAAAAAGGTTAAATTTAAAAGGGGAGTATTTTACATAGTTAATCTTATTAGATAAATTGACTTATTGTTTTAACAATAATAAAAAAATGTATCAAAATTTATCATGTTTTAAATGAAAAAAGTTTTTCTTTATCCTTTTCTAAAAGGGGTGATAAGGTGGGGAAAATTAAATGCTATGTAGCTTCCCCAGAAGGACATACTGGAAAACAAACACGAGACACCAAACCGGGGAAAAAATTCCCACCTGTCAAGTGATTTTTAAAAATCACCCCCCACTGGGCTCATCTGGAATAATAAAATGTTTTCAGAGAACCCCCCCTTCGTGATTAAAAAAATTTCAGTAGAAAAAAACCCTTCAGATTTTTATTTTTTTAATTTTTTAAAAAAAAAATTTTGAAAAAAGGGAAAAAACTAACCAACAGTGTTTTCATTTGACGCTGCATATTTTAGCAATAAATTCTCATTATTGTATATTTTTAAAAAATTTAAAACCAAAAAAGAAGCCAAAAATATGAAAAAAAAAATAAGTTTGAAATGTAAAATAATGTATTGATGAAGCATGTATTTAAATAAAAATGAAAACCCCTTACTGGGGATAAACCATTTCTAAATTTTAAAAATTTAAGCATTTTTAATGTTAACATTCAATGCTTTCCCTTTATACTGACAAAAAAAATGTATTTGTACTTTTTTTATAGGATTTTGAAAAGATGTAAAAATTTTTAACATATCAAACAGGCTTTATCCTGCTCGTTCACTGTGTTTTGTAAATTAGGGGTTTAACTTTTCCCTCTTTCCCCCAAAATTATTGAAGTAGTTTTTAAAGGTTTTTTTTTTAAAGATTATTCACTAGCCTTAAAGACCCTTTGCAAAAATCCATATAGCGGGGTTTTTTTGGGTAGCACCGACCGTATTAGTCACCTCAAACCGACTCTCTCAGGTACAGACAGGTCCTTGTAAATGCATCTATTCCCACCCATTCCCCTTAAAAACATAAGGGAAAGGGAAAAATTTTTAGCAGGCCTGTTGGCCCCTCTAGGGAAGTCCTTCACAATCCGTCCACTAACATAAAAGCTCAACCCCCAAAGCTACCCAAGAAATAACTTTTTAATTCTTTTTCTCATGTGGGGGGTCCCACTAAACCAACCCCTCTCACTCTGAATTTATCCCCCAAAAATTTTTTAACCCCCCAAGGGGGTAACCAATAACCCTACTAGGCAGACAGTTCCACCCATCAGCTAACCCATTTTAAAAAATACTTTCCCCCCATCCTTTTTTAAACCCAAAATTATCTATCTTGGAGGATATCCTCAAAATTTTTTTCCCCTTTTTTTAAAACCCATCTTTATCCAAAACCTTCAAAAAATTGGGAAAATACACCCGAAAAAGAACATAAAAATAAACACTGGGGAAAGGGGCCCCCCCGGCCCATACAAGGGTTCCCCTTATCAAACCAAAAAACCAAGAATTTTTTTTCCCGTACTCCCACACTAATCAAACCCAGCCCCCCCCCTCATATAATTGTCCAATCTTTTTAAAGCCCCCCAAGGGGGAGCCTCTATCAACCTACTCGGAAGATTGTTCCCGCATCTCCCCTGTTCGAAAACCAGTACTTCCTATGTCCTTTTTTAAAACTAAATTTTTCCCAAATTTTTAAAAAAGTTATTTTTGGTTCTTACTTGGTTCGATATCCTCAGTATTTTTTTAAATCTCCCCTTTTTTTAACCCCCCCTCCACTTGTAACCTCGATGAAATTCCCTCTTCTACTCTCTCCGAAGGGGGGGATTCAATGCTCTAAGTCTATCTTCATAGGGAATTTCATCTTAAATCATTTTTGTCATTCTTTTTTTGTATGTTCCAATGAATCTATATCCATCCTGTAGTAAGGGGAAAAAAACTGGCCGATAATAAAAAGAGGTCTCCAGTGATGTTATTGTAAAATAACTTTTTTGGGCTTCTTTGCTTATACTTCTTAAATAAATCCTTTAATTTGTTAGCCTTATTGTGCACACTTAGGCACTGTTGTCCCGGGGGTTTGATTTCTGCT
>WNWK01029613.1:0-24237 GCA_009830355.1 Cherax destructor
ATATATATATATTATATATATATATATATTATATATATATATATATTATATATATATATATATATATTATATATATATATATATATATTATATATATATATATATATAATATATATATCGTAGTTTTTCTTACTGTTTTTTTCTGTTGTAATCTAACGTAACCTAATTTATCCCAACCCTACTCTAACCTAACCTAACCTAACGGTAAAGCACTGCGAACCTTGTTGCAAGGTTCGTAGGTTCGAGTCTCCTTTTACTCCACATAATCCTTGAATTTATACATTTATATTCCTTCTTTACCTGATATAACTGATTATTCAACATTATTGCCACTCCTTCTTTAGCTCTAACTCTACTTGAAACCCCTGACCTAATCCCATTTATTTCTCCCCACTGAAACTCTCCTACCCCCTTCAGCTTTGTCTCACTTAAAGCCAGGACATCCAGCTTCTTCTCATTCATAACATCCACAATCATCTCTTTCTTATCATTCGCACAACATCCACGCACATTCCAACATCCCACTTTGACGGTTTTCTTCTTTTTCTTTTTAGTAAGGGGTTACTAGCCCATTGTTCCCGGCATTTTAGTTGACTTTTACAACACCCATGGCTTACGGAGGAAAGATTCTTATTCCACTTCCCCATGGATATGAAAGGAAAAGCAATAAGAACAAGAACTATGAAGATAAAATCAAAGAAAACTCAGATGAGTGTGTATTCATAAACGTGTACATGTTTGCGTAGTGTGACCTAAGTGTAAGTAGAAGTAGCAAGACGTACATGAAATCTTGCATGTTTATGAGACAGAAAAAAGACACCAGCAATCCTACCATCATGTAAAACAGTTTCAGGTTTCTGTTTCACAGTCACCTGGCAGGATGGTAGTACCTCCCTGGGTGGTTGCTGTCTACCAACCTACTACCTATAAAAATTTTTTTATATTAAAGTCCAGGGTTTATTCCCTGGACCTCAGCAATGAGAGTCGCTCCTCTCACCGCTGGGCAACGGCGACATCCCAAATATATATATATATAATAAAATTAATTGCTGATCATTATAATAGTATAAAAATAATGTTTCATTGCCCTTAGTTCGCTTTCATTGTCATTTAAGGATAAAAATATCTAACCGTTGCACTTATCTTACTTAACTATCTCAGAGTTGAATAATGCTGAATGTCAGGAACCTATTAGTGCTGTTAAGGAGGGAGTAATAGGGAGCGGATTGTAATGGGCAGTAGGGGGGTGGTTATGGTGTGTGGTGGAAGAGAAGGGGGGTGTGGCCACGGCTGGTAGATAATTGGTGTTTGTTGAGCGGGATATGGGGGGGGGGTATTGGTAACAGTATCTCACCAGGTGTGGTAGGAAGGTAGTGGTGACGGTGACGTAACTAACTGGTAAACCAATGGTGAACAGAACGCGGCAGTCTTCAAGGTTTCCTGTTCTGTTTACACTAACTCTTTGATGCCGTTAATCTGATTTTGTAGTTTGTTTTATAGCATCGCTAACTGGTTACCATATTTATTCTTAGGTTGACTAATTTGAAGAGAAACCTAACCAAAATGGCCAATATATTGTGTTGTATTTAAAGTGTTAGTGTGGGATCGCCTACAATGCAGCCAGTCACCACCAGAGGTGACTTGAGCTTCAGTATAGAATGTCACCTCGTCACGGACAGAATGGGTAGCCGACCTTCTAGGACAGGTGTAGCCTGATGCGCAACACCTGTTAGAAGGATGAGACACTTGTGAAACATTTGGAAATGTGCTTGACCTAGGAGACTGGAGCTATTTTTCCGTTTCTAAGATCAAATATGATTACCTTGAATTCCTCAAGCGCTGTTTGATTCCTAAGGGTTCAGCGCTGTCCTGATCTGTATTATATTGAAAAGTTTCTGCAAATAACTTTGTTTACAAAATACCCCGATGACGAATCTTAAGGGACTATAATGTCTAATGTTGCCAGACGTAAGCCCTTGCCTTTTATAGCAGAGATTAAAACAACAGTTTTGTATCATCCTTTGCAGATGATACCAAAATAATTATTGAAACCTCCTTGGTAGTTTTTGTCAATGACCAAATGAAAACTAAGGTGTTCAGTACGAATGTATTTCAACTACTTAAGTAGAGGAAGAAAGAAATGAGAACCATCACTACACAGAAAATAGGCAGCTCATCTTGTTAAACGTTTGGCAAAGGTAACAGATGACAGGAAAATAACATGGTGGATTATGAGAACTTAAAACAAGAAAGGTGCTAATGGTGATAATTTTCAATTCGAAGATGAAAAATATGCAAAGGTCGTATACTAACCCGCAGAGATTTAAGAAAAACTCTAAAGCATTAAGAATCTTTCAAAGCACGTAGATTATTCTCTCTATAGTGAAAATATAAGAGAATGTGTAGAAGAGCCCAGTGGAAAGCAGGGTTGTAATAAACAAAATTAGAACCCTGAATATTTGTGATCAAAGGCACTTTTAACCTATTAGTAGATATCGGAAAATTTGGCCAGAAGTAAAATAAAGGTTTTCAAGTGGCAGTCGAACCACTATTCCCCGTGAGTGCTTGTCATGGGCAGCTCCAGATATATGGGCGAGTCTCCTTACACCTGCTGCACCTGTTCACCTAGAGTTAAACGGTACCTGGGTGTTAGCAGACTGTTGTGGGTTGCATCCTGTGGAATGGTTGGATACTGCGTCTGATGAACCTAGTCTCTCAAATGATCTAATGTCCACCACGATAGGATGAGATAAACCACAGCGAAGTTCGAGTGCCTGATGCTTTTGATGGTTATGATGGCTTGCAGGCCCAAACAACACTCCCTGTTGACCGCTTGCATGACCAGTGGTCAAAAGGAAAGCCTGGCCTTTGGCCAGATTGCACGCTTAGAGGAACCCTCATAACAGGTTATACTTATGTCTTAAATATGCCCAAGGCATAACCAAACGAAAAATCACTAGATTATTATAACTAAGACTACTTATATATGAAAATATATATCTACATTTCGTAAATTATTTTCCACACGAGGGATACCTTTCTTGTACCGTGCAGTGACTTCAAACACTGGCTGTTTTTGCTCAACACTTAGCAGTAATCTTTTAGACAGCTGGATATGTTGTTCTGGGTCCTCTGTAACTCGTAACGCAGTGCAACACTCACACTGTATTATCTCGGTACTGACTGAGGCAAAAGTTACATGCTGTTGGATGCTTGCATACGGGCATATCTGGGACTGTCGGCAGCAGGAATGAGCGTCTCCCAGCAGCCATTCTTGTATGTGTTCAAAAATTGACCTCCATGTTCATCGTGCGGGAATATCACATTCGTCTTAGTTTCAACAAACGTTACTCTGAGTCTCCTTGTGCTGGATGACTTAGCACTACAAATAAATATAACAATAATCTTCGTGTAGATGAATGGTTCGAAGAACCGACAAGTTGTTAAATTAGACACATACGCAACACTTGGGTATCTTTACTGAGGAAACGTTTCGCCACGCAGTGGCTTCATCAGTCCAATACAAAGTAGAAAGTTGAAAGGAGAGGAGGAGTTTGAGGTAATCAGTCCCTCGGCCTGACCTACTTCGACTAGTGGATGGTACCACTATGACCCCGCCTTCTCCTGCTTCGTCTCACCTGTCTATAGTATATAAGCAATTTCTATTTGCCCTATGCTGTACTTGCTTCAAGATTGATGGACTGAACCCATCGACTCCAGGCCGAGGGACTGATTACCTCAAACTCCTCCTCTCCTTTCAACTTTCTACTTTGTATTGGACTGATGAAGCCACTGCGTGGCGAAACGTTTCCTCAATAAAGAAACTCAAGTGTTGCATATGTGTCTAATTTAACAATAATCTTCGTGTACGAATTGTCCTAGGTTGTCGACATACCAGGTTAACAGTTAACATATTCCTCGTGTACACATTACTCTTTGGTGGTCAGACATAAATTGTAATGCTTTAATACGGTGGTTCTTAATATATTTTGGGTTGCGCCCATTATCGTAGTTGGTCCACATCCCATCCTTCCTTCCTTCATATAAAATTCTAAATGCAACAGTTAAAAAGACTTCAATATTTAAAAACGAAAATTGAGAAACTAGTTTACTTTCTTAACTTTTATCTTAGACTCTTGAGCAAATCTTAAACACAGTGAGATTTTTAACACTACTTCTCAGGATTTAGAAACAAATGTTAATTAAGGACTTTTTTTTTATTTTTAATTTGGGTTCGCGGCTTCTCCCTAGAAATCACCGACGCCCCCAAAGGGAAAGGGTCGTACCTCCCTCCCCGGTTAAGAACCGCTGCTTAAGAAACATCCTACACGGGATGCAAGCCTCTCAATTCATATGCAAATCTTCTAAGATAACGGAGTCCCGGATAGCAGCAGACTCTGGGAGCTCATGGAAGCATACTTGGCCTTCCCATACCCCACAAACAAGCACTCTGCCCACGTGCTCCAACATACAGAAGGTTCGCCTCTCATGCCCCAACATGCAGTCTGCCCCTGTGCCTCATCATGCAACCTTTCCTTCTTCCCCACCTCCTCCACCCGTTTTAGAAAACACTTTACCTTCCTTACTTTTGCTATAGATATTCTGGTGAAATTAATTTCTGTCGTCAGATATAGATTGATTATCGTAATCACACCTAAGCTGTATGTAAGTAATGTTTATATATATTGTTTAAAAAAGTTTGATTTAAAACTTTTTGTATTGTTTGGAAACTGTAACAAAGGTGCTTGGTTAGATCGTTTATAACACCTGGTCAAGCAAGTATTTCATTGAGTGTGTACAGATGCTACACTTGGTCTCTAACGAATTAATATGTAAATACGAGACGATTTCACTCTCAAAGTATTTTTTTTTTCATTCCACATTTAGTCTTTATTTTGCCTTTAACACAAGACATCATCCGATCGACTTCAAACTTTGAACATGCCAACTCCAAAATTCTTGGAATTGGCATTTACAAGTTCCTTAGGATTAAAGTTTTTGGACCAATTCCCAGCATCCTGGAATTGCTCGATTTCAAAAACTACTAAAAAGGTGGATCCTTAAGTGATGATCGCGGAGAGTGAAAGTCAAGTATGTAGGTTCATATCTGATAATTTTATGAGTAAATAGTGACTGAATTTATTCCCATTAGTCTACCTCGATTGTCATTAAGCTTAGTTTGTGTGTTGCCAAATTTGTTAGAATACTAAAACAGTATATAAAACTTGCAATTATTGTAGTCCGTTCGACATCTAGCTAATGTTTCTTCTGATCAGCTACAAATTTTTAGCCAGCCTGGAGAGTATACCTGGAGAGAGTTCCAGGGGTCAACGCCCCTGCGGCCCGGTCTGTGACCAGGCCTCAAGTTTCTGGAAAGCAGAGTGCGTTTTGTTATTAAGCTTCCAACTTTATTATATAAATAATGATACTGACTTCCTTTCATTAACTAAAGAATGTCTCCTCTTATCGTCTTCAAAATTTATTCCTTCAGAAGGATAACACCTTACAAGGTTAGACTATTTAGTTGCATTTTTAAAATTTTAATGTGTGTGTTATTTAAATAGAATCACTGGAGTCAGAGCAATCACTTGTGGAATGTTTTTTTTTTTTTTGATAGGATTCTAATTTTCATTATTATGGCCTTTAATAAAAGAAAGCTTGACTTTCATTTTAAATTTTAAAGTACTAATTTTAGTGACTAAATTGGTTGGCATATATTATTATAATCACATCTAAGTGCTAAACCCATCATACAGCGTTGCAGGGTAGGGTGTACTAAAAGGTGTAATATGCCTGATCAGAGACCGACGAGGGTGAAGAGTATAACAGAGTTAGGGTTAAGAAGGGTGGTGAGGAGTGCTAAAGGAAGTATAATCGAAGGTTGTGTAATAAATCTGTTTCTGTCAAAAAGTCAGAGGGAGTCTGTGTCAAAGGTGGGGCTGTCAGCGAGGAGGGAAGATAAAGTAAGGGTATTAGACTGTGTCAAAGGTGGGGCTGTCAGCTAGGAGGGAAGATAAAGTAAGGGTGTTAGAGCGGTGAAGACGTCGGAGGTAAGTGCTTGCAGATAGACAGAAAAGTCCAATTGAATATGACAAACTGAAACTTTACAATTCTCACAGAGTGGCACTGGGCTCCTCTCCATGAGATACCCTTGAGTGAGACGTGTGTGCCCGATGCAATAACGGGAAAGCGTAATCTCACAACCACAACATCGATGATATGAAGACCAGAAACCTAAACATGACTAGACATAATATAATTTGTTATGAATCAACTCAGACCATCGTTGTTGTCAATGATTCCAAAGGTGGATAGAAATTACAGCAAAATAGTCTAAGAATAGAATGCACCTATATGAAACATAAAGGTCAAGTACAGCTGACGGTGCAGCAGAGTCCGCCTTCTCGTTGCCCTGAACAACCAGATCACTCAGCAGAAAATGACTTTTTTTTTTCTTGAAATGCGGTGCAACCAAAGTTGTATATGAAGAACTAGGGGATGTGGCAAATTAAATTTTTTGATAGCCTGCAAAGCACTAAACGAGTCTGAAACTACCACAAATATTGAGATAGGTACTGATACAATACGTATAATTGGATGAGAAATGCATATAGTTCAACTGTGTATATGCCTCCTGAGTCTCATAAATGACCTCGCACAACACTGTCCGGGAACACTGCTGCAAACCCAACACTGACAGAAGGGACAAATGGTTTTGAAAACCGACAAGTTGGAGATTAAGACACTTAAGAAACATTTGGGAATCTTTATTGAAGAAACGTTTCGCCACACAGTGGCTTCATCAGTCCAATACAAAGCAGAAGGTTGTAAGGAGAGGAGGAGTTTGAGGTAATCAGTCCCTCGGCCTGGAGTCGATGTGTTCAGTCCTTCAATCTTGTAGAAGGTACAGCATAGGGCCGTAGAAGTGGCTTATATACTGTAGTTAGGTGAAGCGAAGCAGGAGGAGGCGGGGTCATAGTGGTACCATCCACTAGTCGAGGTAGGTCTTCGTCCAAAGGTTGGACAAGTCTTGAAGAATTCGTTTGTATCAAGATCCCAAGATGTTGCAGTGTCTGACAGATGTGACAAATGCTTTTGAAAACCGAGAAGTTGGAGATTAAGACACTTAAGCAACATTTGGGAATCTTTATTGAAGAAACGTTTCGCCACACAGTGGCTTCATCAGTTCAATACAAAGCAGAAAGTTGTAAGGAGAGGAGGAGTTTGAGATAATCAGTCCCTCGGCCTGGAGTCGACTCCAGGCCGAGGGACTGATTTGATATTTATTTATTTCTCTGTAAAAAATTACAGTATGTGTTTTACATATAAATGACAATACAGTAATTACAAAGATGGCCGTTAGCATGCCGGGCATGCCTGGGCATGCTAGGCATTTCGGGCATACTTAATACTTGAGCTTATTCTATATTACAGATTACATATGAATACAAATTACAAGCTATTAAATAAATTTACAATAGTGAGGTAGTTTAGAATAATTAGATTGTACTATCAATTACAAATGAATACAAGTTTCAAATAGTGAGGTAGTGCAGAACATTTAGATTGTAAAATTAGTAATAAGAATGGTTTTGTCTTGGGATGTTACGTAGTTTCTATTAAAGCTCCAATATTGGAGTATATCAGGCAAACTTAAGACTAGTTTCAGATTTATTAGACAATAGCTATATTCAGGATTTTATGTTTACTGTCCTTTGGGCAGTGTTGGTGTAGATGAGGAGGATGTGTGTGTGTGTGTGTGTGTGTGTGTGAATCGGTGGTTTTCGTGTGTTTTTGGTGATGGTGGGGTGTGTTAGTGAGATAAGATGTTTTTTGATGATAGTGTTGAAAATGGTGACTGAGTCTGCAGTTCAGGAGTTTTCAGGTAGGGAGTTCCAGATTTTAGGTCCTTTGATGTACATTGAACGTTTGTATAGATTTAGTCGGACACTGGGAATGTCATAGAGATTTTTGTGTCTGGTATTGTGTCTATGGGTCCTGTCACAACTATCAAGAAAGCGTTTAAGTTCTGGGTTAATATTGGAATTTATGGTTCTGTACATGTAGATTGCACAGTAGTAAGTGTGGATGTTATGAACAGTGAGTAAATTTAGGTCTCTGAAGAGTGGGGTAATGGGGGGGGGGGGTTGCTTGGGATAGGATTGCGTGATAATTCTTACTGAGGCTTTTTGTTGAGTTAATATTGGTTTTAGGTGAGTTGTTGCTGTTGATCCCCAAGCACATATAGAATAGGTGAGGTAGGGATAGATGAGTGAATAGTATAGTGTGAGTAGGGCTGATTGTGGTACATAGTAACGTATCTAAGAGACGATGCCAACCGTTTTGGATACTTTTTTTGCTATGTGGTTGATAAGGGTGCTGAAATTCAGGTTGCTCTCCATGTGTAGGCCCAGGAATTTGCCTCAAACTACTCCTCTCCTTACAACTTTCTGCTTTGTATTGGACTGATGAAGCCACTGTGTGGTGAAACGTTTATTCCCAAATGTTTCCCAAACGTTTATTCCCAAATGTTGCTTAAGTGTCTTAATCTCCAACTGACATAAGGTTTAGAACTATCAGTGCAAATTGCAACGGCATGATAATGAGATCGTAAGTGGTTAAGATAAAGGAAGCGAGAATCAGCTGTAGGTATTTGAGCATTTGTGTACGGCAGTGAGGAAGAACAAACTTAAATTATCGGAACTTCACAAAGAATGAGAGAAAACTTATATTCCAGATGAACATATAAAGGGTGCAACTGAAGAGAGAGCGAATACGGAGAGAAAAGGGACGGAGTAAACAGGGTCGTCGATCAAACAATGGACCTCCTACTAACGTCCATTACCATCCTGTATGTAGAAAAGTCATGAAGATCATGAGAGCAGACAGAAATATCGGAGGCAATGCGCATCACGCCGATCGTGCAAATGTGGAACATCTGCCTCTGCATGTAGGCCTCTGTATGTAGGCTCTCGACAGGGAAACAATGAAAAGCACCTGGACACAAACTTAATCCATGATGATGACTGGGATCAAATTTAGAAAAAGTTCCGGAAGCGCCGCAGAGTATATGTGGTCGTCATAATCTAGTTTCGATAAGATTACGGCAGAATGAAATCGAAGGAGAGTTCGTCTAACTGCCCCCTAAGAAAGATGAGTGAGGGTTTCAAGGAGGTTCAACCGGTTATGGCAAGTTGCTTTCAGGGAGATAATGGGAGGCTACCAGAACAGGCGGCGATCAAACAGAAGTTCAAGAAATTGGTATACGTGAATATTTAAACCCATGAGGAGTGGCCCAGTGAGAAACATGATCGACAGCATTCTGGCAGTGGCAGTCAGCGCCTGCACAAGTTATAACAGTCACCAGCATAGTGATGACCAAAGAGGCCAAATAATAGCTAGAAGAAAAAGAGTGGTGCTAAAGACACATCCCTGAGAGACACCATCAGCCTGGATATAGTCAGGGTAAAGCATATTATAAATCCGGATACGGAAATGTCTCTCAGACAAGAAGTTTTTAAGGAAAAGTGGCAGTTTGCCCCGGATGTCTAAGGAATGAGCCTTGGCTAAGATGTTATATCTCCAGAATAGTGTCATAAGTTTTTTCAAGATGGAAAAAGACTGCGATAACCAAGTGGTTACTAGCAATGACATTACGAACACAGGTATCTAAGCGGAGTAAGCGGTCGATAGTTGAGAACCCCTTACGAAAGCCAAACGACGAGTGGAAAGAATATTGTCTCTAAATGCCACATTAAAAGTCTATTTAGTAGACGTTCCAGCAACTAGCGAACTGCACTAGTAAGAGCAATGGGTCGATAGTGGGAGGCATCATGGCCTGAAGTACCTGAAGTACTTGTTCAAGTAGATGCAGTGTAATGTAGGGAAGTGCGAAGAAAGATCTGAGAGAGTGGTATATGGGTGTGCAAAAAGTGCACTTTCATTAATAATCCTATTGAGAAAACGATCCGGTGAATGTAATAAAATATAGCCCGAGACGGGATGGATAACAACTGAGCGCAGTTTTGGTTCTTGTAAACAGACAGAGGAAAACTGGGAGAGCAACACCTGAAGCTCACCTCGATTAGCCCTGAGGCCTCGAATATTCCACTGTAAGAAAATCATGATTTGCAAAAAGAAGAATACCAGTAACATTAAGTAGTAGATGTCTATGGACTAGTAGTGTCAGTAAAGTCAACATGCAGAGGTAGTGGGAAATTAGTAAGGAGTGAAGGATTGGAATGGTGGGAAGAAAGGCCATGTGAAAAAAGGTTTCATAAGGTGAGAATGTGTAGTGGTGGGAGGTGGATCGGTGTCCATCACTGGCTTTGTCTCCTCGATAAACGTGGAGATATCTGGAATAGTTTCAGAAGAGAGAGAAGGTGGAGGAAGCATGGTGGTAATGGAAGATGTAGTTTGAGTGAAAATTGGAGAGACCACTGGAGATACTGAAAAAAAGGTGTAGAGGTATCTTGGCAGGAAGAAATTTCAGCAAGAATAGGCGATGGATGTACTTGGAGTTGAATAAACTTCCGCAACAGTAGCAGATGCATCACGAGAAAGGAAAAGTATGATGTTTGGGAATATCATGTGGTTTGGGAGTTGAATAAGATTTGGACTGAAATGAAGGTTTAGACTTTGGAGAAGTGGGGATATGTAACGCCGATTTAGATAGTAGGGGGTGCGAAGACGTAGAAACATGAGTGAGTAGATGAAGAAGTAGAGACAATAAGAGACATTGAGGTTGGAATCTCAGAGCCTAGGACCACAAAAGGATTGGAAGGAAGGAAGAGTTACATTGGCGATTGTGGAAGCAGGCACCAGCGAGGTCTGGGGCTGTCTAGCGACCCTGGAATAACAGCCATGGGAATCTTCCTTGGAGGCGGAGATGGGAAACTGCCATGGCGAAAGAGAAGCCCAGTTTCTCTTTAAGTCAATGGATCTCCCTTTCCCTTAAGAAAATCAGGCAACAGCGAGAATAGGCAGGGTTCACTTCTTTACAGTTAAGACAAGTGGGAGTGTGGTTGCAGGATGTACTCCTATGGTCAGCTGCACCACAGACAGGGCATTCTACCACTGACCTGCAATATTTTGAAGGGTGGCCAAAGCGCCAGCAATTTCTACATTGTTGCGGTGTAGTGATCACCTCCCACAATTGTAAATGCTACGTAAACAAATGGTGGCAGTTCACGGTTGTCAAAAGTTAGTTTTGGTAGAATAGCGCCTCCGCCCACGGGCAGGGAGTATGTCTTCTTTTACTATCAGGAGATTCTGGAGGTCGAATTGCTCCAGAATGTCTGCATTGCTCGTGAGGAAGTACCTTTGTACGATTATATGTGGAAGGATAATATTTCAACAGTAAGAATTAAGGAAGATGTGCTTGCAAATCATAACTGGTATGTTGTTGGTAAGACTTAAAAGATTATGTGCTTGCTCTTCATTTTGGATTATGACAATGCGTGAGCCACTCTTAAAGACATGAAAGGAAATGTTTTGCCCAACATGACGGAGGAGTGCTTGCCGATGCTGTGGTCGGAAAGATAGAAGTTGGTTAGAGCATAAACAAATTTAGTCCGTGAAACATTGAGTGTAAGGGAAGGAATTGCCTACCTGATCGTTTCTTAGGGGTGGGAAAAGAAACAGGTAGTCATGTGTGACAAGTCAAGGTTGTTTGGAGGGAGATCAGAAGTGGGCCGTCCTGAGTTGTGTGTACGATCTGAAAATCGACACACTGTACAGGCAGAAGCCGGAATCATAGTTAAACACATGCAGATGTCAGACGTGTCAAAAGGGTCGGTCGGAACCACAGTACCAAAAGTGGGCAACGAAATGTTATCCGGAGAAGTTACCTGGTTGGAAGGAGGGTCAGAAAAATGATCGGATGATGAGCCAGGTCAGTAGGGGGTGCCTCAGAAGAAAGATGTGTGAGGGAGGAAGTTCATGGGTATGGGTCTCCATGATAAGTTTTTATTTGAAAATGGGGACAAACGTGGAGTAGCTCCCAGGAGAAATTAAACGGATCGTATGTCCCCATCCTAACCCAACAGGACCCTCGGCGCGGCCGGTAGTGCAGTGCAGTTGCAGCGTGGAACCCGTGGAACCCTTCACGCCGGTGAGTCAGCGATACAGGATACCAGCCTCGCATCCAACCATCCAACGAGCTACCTTGTCAGACAAAAGAAACGGTAGTCAAAAATCTGCCACATGGCATACTTCCCTTTGGCCATCACCTCCCGGAACCGGCAGGCAGCCTCCAAAGATACACTCGTCACCCGAAGGACACCGAAAGCCGCCTCCGGGACTCCGGAGGGTAGATCAGTACATCCCTAGATGATCCAGATTTCATGTCAAACAACAACAACACCACCAAGGACCACAACGGAATGGGACGGATATCCACACCCTTTCCCCCACCAAGGAGCTAGAATTTCGGTGGGGAGGACCCCCAAAGACCGAAAGCATGAAAGGAAGGAGAGGGAAGGGATGGGGAAAGGAAGAGGGATGGGAAGGGAGGATTGGTAAGGATGGGGAAGGGAAGGGAGAAGTAATTAGGTTCGGTCGGAGGAAGAAGACCGAAAGGCCCAATTCCTCAGACGAGCACGCCACAGTCACTCTGGTGTGATATTAGCCTGTAAAAACCTGTATTGGTGGTCACAGTGGGGCTCATGCTAACCTCCCTATGGTGTACAGAAATAAGTTCGAGCTCCACCCGTTCTGTGATTAGAGAATATCTCTTCTGGTTGGCTTTAAACTTTTTGTGTGCTAATGTCTTTCCTTCAAAGAAAGCTTTACCTTGAGTTAATTTTGTGTGCTGGTGTATTTTATGATATTGTTTCTGGGGTAAGATAATTATGGTTTGACCCCTAAAGCTGGTGTTTCTTAGTGGAATACTTAATTAGTTTTGGGCTGTGTATGTCCTAATATGCTTCGTTTATTGAAGAAGCTGAGGTATCACTTTTTATCAGATAACTTGCGAATGCCTTTAATGATTTGCTTCAAATCTTCAACGATAATATTTACCTGTACTCTACTGCACTGTACTCTTCACTACTATTATCGAATACACTGAGGTACAAAGTTATGCGCCGCCACTGAAATACAGATTAGTTTCAATTTATTTAATACTAACAAAGGTAAGCTCTGTTAATGGGTATTCTGATCTAACAGATACAAGCTACGTGGTGGTGAGTTGATCTCTTGATGAGGGTGGTGGGTTGTCATTATGGTAAGGGGTGGTGGTGGGGAGTTGAGGCACTGATGGTGGGTTGGATGGTATTAGGTCTTGCTAAACTGGCCCAACCACAGCGCTGACTTGCAGTAAATTTTTACCCGTCAACTGGACTTTGACCTATGAAGAATGGAACCCAGAAAGGTGATGAATTCTCAAAGCTCCTTTAGGAAAATAATGGAATAGAAAAATGTAACCATTTAATGAAAAGAGAATATATAATTTGAGAAGGTAAATTTATTTTAATATAAAAATATGAAGTCTAGTTAACCTAACTGAAAAAAAATTGAAAAAAGTAAAAGAATAAATTAGTGACCAAATCTAACTACTGATAAATCTGTTATTTTGAAAGCTCCGTCGCTGACACGTGGAATGCGGACGAAGTCATAGAGGTTGCAGACAATTTTCTTTATACAACTAGGTGATGAGGCTAGTAGATTCGACCAAGACAGCTGTTCGTAGATGTTAGTCCATGATCGGACTATAGCTCTGGTATAGTCATATGTTCGGACTATGTTGCTAGTACTATGTGAGGTCGAGGCTAGTAGATTCGGTCAGGAAAACAGTATCGTAGCTTTAGCTTACGATCGGAAATGGAGCTCTGGTCGAGAAGACAGCTCCTCGTAGTCCGTAAACTGGAGCAACCCGACGCCAATCCTACGGGTTGAGAAAAATAGAAATTACCAGAGGACACTTGGATTATGGCATAGAGACATACGAGTAGCCAGATTAAGCCTAAGCCAATGTAGGTAACTTAATAGAATGAGTAATCCCGAGGAGAGTCAGTAGCAGAGGGACACCACTGGCTTACCCTGGCAAATGCCTAAACACCAGTAGTTCGCTTCCAGGATGGTAGGAGGATGCTGACGGTCAAAACCTCGAGGAGTTTGACAGAAACTTACTAATCGGGTTATCCATAAAAAATTCATATACAAAATACTCTTAGTCCTCCCATCAGCCAAGCATAAAATAATGTGTACTCCCGCTGTAACTAAGAGGAGGTTCGTGCAACTATTGGCTCTCTGTTTATTTTTATATTGATCATTCTTTGTTTTGGTTTTGTGTCTAATAACGGGAAAAAACTATTTTTTCTTCGCCTTGAAACTTGAAACAATGGTGGATCCAACTTAGAAGAAGGTTGAAATTGTTGCTAGAGTGTATGGATGACAATTTGCTTTCTTTGTTAATGTATTATTTTCCAGGAAATATGTTGAATAATCCTCGACTGAACGACTTCAATCGTTGTTGGCTGATGCACCGTATTCGAGGGATAACAAACTGTAAGTTAAGTAGCTGTAAATATACCTATATGCTAATATACATAACCACTGAACTAGCTGGTCTAATAGGATTGATCAAACTAGGTATATTTCTATACACCATAGGGAGGTGAGCATAGGCCCCACTGTGTCCTAAAATACAGGTTTTTTCAGATGAATCCCACACCAGCAGGGTTATGGCAACCTCTAGCTCGAGTCCCTTCAAAGACGAGGTTTCTGAAGAGTTCAGTACTTTTGAGGCAGATTTTCTTTCATATCACAGTGATCACTAGACTGGTCGTAACGATCACTAGAATGGTCGTAATGATCACTAGAATGGTCGTAATGATCACTAGACTGGTCATAATGATCACTAGACTGGTCGTAATGATCACTAGACTGGTCGTAATGATCACTAGACTGGTTGTAATGATCACTAGACTGGTTGTAATGATCACTAGACTGGTCGTAATGATCACTACACTGGTCGTAATGATAACTAGACTGGTAATGATCACTAGACTGGTCGTAATGATCACTAGACTGATCGTAATGATCATTAGACTGGTCGTAATGATCACTAGACTGGTCATAATGATCACTAGATTGGTCATAATGATCACTAGATTGGTCATAATGATCACTAGACTGGTCATAATGATCACTTGACTGGTCTTAGTGATCACTAGACTGGTCATAATGATCACTAAACTGGTCATAATGATCACTAGACTGGTCATAATGATCACTAGACTGGTCGCTATGATCACTAGACTAGTCGCTATGATCACTAGACTGGTCATAATGATCACTAGACTGGTCGCTATGATCACTAGACTGGTCGCTATGATCACTAGACTGGTCGTAATGATCACTAGACTGGTCATAATGATCACTAGACTGGTCATAATGATCACTAGACTGGTCATAATGATCACTAGACGGGTCATAATGATCACTAGACTGGTCATAATGATCACTAGACTGGTTGTAATGATCACTAGACTGGTCATAATGATCACTAGACTGGTCATAATGATCACTAGACTGGTCATAATGATCACTAGACTGGTCATAATGATCACTAGACTGGTCATAATGATCACTAGACTGGTCGTAATGATCACTAGACTGGTCGTAATGATCACTAGACTGGTCGTAATGATCACTAGACTGGTCGTAATGATCACTAGACTGGTCGTAATGATCACTAGACTGGTCGTAATGATCACTAGACTGGTCGTAATGATCACTAGACTGGTCGTAATGATCACTAGACTGGTCGTAATGATCACTAAACTGGTCATAATGATCACTAGACTGGTCATAATGATCACTAGACTGGTCAAAAGGATCACTAGATTGGGCATAATGATCACTAGATTGGTCATAATGATCACTAGACTGGTCATAATGATCACTAGACTGGTCATAATGATCAATAGACTGGTCATAATGATCACTAGACTGGTCGCTATGATCACTAGACTGGTCATAATGATCACTAGACTGGTCATAATGATCACCTGACTGGTCATAATGATCACTTGACTGGTCATAATGATCACTAGACTGGTCATAATGATCACTAGACTAGTCATAATGATCATGACTGTCATAGATCACTAGATTGGTCATAATAATCACTAGACTGGTCATAGATCACTAGACGGTCATAATGATCTAGACTGGTCATAATGATCACTAGACTGGTCATAATGATCACTAGACTGGTCATAATGATCACTAGACGTCATAATGATCACTAGACTGGTCATAATGATCACTAGACTGGTCATAATGATCACTACACTGGTCGTAATGATCACTAAACTGGTCGTAATGATCATTTGACTGGTCATAATGATCACTAGACTGGTCATAATGATCACTAGACTGGTCGCTATGATCACTAGACTGGTCATAATGATCACTAGACTGGTCGTAATGATCACTAGACTGGTCGTAATGATCACTAGACTGGTTGTAATGATCACTAGACTGGTTGTAATGATCACTACACTGGTCGTAATGATAACTAGACTGGTAATGATCACTAGACTGGTCGTAATGATCACTAGACTGATCGTAATGATCACTAGACTGGTCGTAATGATCACTAGACTGGTCATAATGATCACTAGATTGGTCATAATGATCACTAGATTGGTCATAATGATCACTAGACTGGTCATAATGATCACTTGACTGGTCTTAATGATCACTAGACTGGTCATAATGATCACTAAACTGGTCATAATGATCACTAGACTGGTCATAATGATCACTAGACTGGTCGCTATGATCACTAGACTGGTCGCTATGATCACTAGACTGGTCATAATGATCACTAGACTGGTCATAATGATCACTAGACTGGTCATAATGATCACTAGACTGGTCATAATGATCACTAGACTGGTCATAATGATCACTAGACTGGTTGTAATGATCACTAGACTGGTTGTAATGATCACTAGACTGGTTGTAATGATCACTAGACTGGTCATAATGATCACTAGACTGGTCATAATGATCACTAGACTGGTCATAATGATCACTAGACTGGTCATAATGATCACTAGACTGGTCATAATGATCACTAGACTGGTCATAATGATCACTAGACTGGTCGTAATGATCATTTGACTGGTCGTAATGATCACTAGACTGGTCATAATGATCACTAGACTGGTCATAATGATCACTAGACTGGTCATACTGATCACTAGACTGGTCGCTATGATCACTAGACTGGTCGCTATGATCACTAGACTGGTCATAATGATCACTAGACTGGTCGCTATGATCACTAGACTGGTCGCTATGATCACTAGACTGGTCGCTATGATCACTAGACTGGTCATAATGATCACTAGACTGGTCATAATGATCACTAGACTGGTCATAATGATCACTAGACTGGTCATAATGATCACTAGACTGGTCGCTATGATCACTAGACTGGTCATAATGATCACTACACTGGTCGTAATGATCACTAGACTGGTCATAATGATCACTAGACTGGTCATAATGATCACTAGACTGGTCGCTATCACTAGACTGGTCATAATGATCACTACACTGGTCGTAATGATCACTAGACTGGTCATAATGATCACTAGAGTGGTTGTAATGATCACTAGACTGGTCATAATGATCACTAGACTGGTCATAATGATCACTAGACTGGTCATAATGATCACTAGACTGGTCATATTGATCACTAGACTGGTCGCTATGATCACTAGACTGGTCATAATGATCACTAGACTGGTCATAATGATCACTAGACTGGTCATTATGATCACTAGACTGGTCTATGATCACAGACTGGTCTATGATCACTAGACTGGTCATAATGATCACTAGACTGGTCATAATGATCACTAGACTGGTCGTAATGATCACAAGACTGGTCGTAATGATCACTAGACTGGTCGTAATGATCACTAGACTGGTCGTAATGATCACTAGACTGGTCATAATGATCACTAGACTGGTCATAATGATCACTAGACTGGTCATAATGATCACTAGACTGGTCATAATGATCACTAGACTGGTCATAATGATCACTAGACTGGTCATAATGATCACTAGACTGGTCATAATGATCACTAGACTGGTCATAATGATCACTAGACTGGTCATAATGATCACTAGACTGGTCATAATGATCACTAGACTGGTCATAATGATCACTAGACTGGTCATTATGATCACTAGACTGGTCATAATGATCACTAGACTGGTCGTAATGATCACTTGACTGGTAGTAATGATCATTTGACTGGTCATAATGATCACTAGACTGGTCATAATGATCGCTAGACTTGTCATAATGATCACTAGACTGGTCGTAATGATCACTAGACTGGTCATAATGATCACTAGACTGGTCATAATGATCACTAGACTGGTCATAATGATCACTAGACTGGTCATAATGATCACTAGACTGGTCATAATGATCTTTTATAAACTCATACGCAGACAACAACAGTGTAAAAAAAAAAAAAAACTGGACTAGTATTTAATATTTATTGTTGGTTTTTACATAAGAATTAAAATAAAAAAAAACTATTGGTGAATGTTTGAAGTGTTTTAAGGGTCTGCTTATCTTTTCAGCCTTAGAACCCAATTTCCTAGTAGTTCAAAAGAGTTAGATACTCCAAAAAAAAATGCATAAATAAAACTAAAAGGATTACACGCTTAGAATCCCTCTTGAAAATTAAATATTCATCCAAGACTCAATGAAGGTAAAAGATTGAACCTGACCTGAAGAATCACTCTTTCCAGTTATCACATGGAATTAAACGCTTCCAAGTTTAACGTTCTGGTGTGGGCGGTTTAGCACTCACTTGCCACGGGGTCGAGCCTCACCTTGCGTGATTTGATGTATCTTGTATCAGTGTTTGGCTAGATGAACCTCCGGTCTTTCTTGTTTGTTTTGTCATATACACACGTATACGTACAGATATTCACACATATACATATGCACATCTGTACAAAAGTACTCGTATATATGTATAAAAGTATACATAGGCACACATATGTACACATATGCACACATTCAAATGCACATGCGTACATATGCACAAGCATGCATACGCTCAAGCATATACACACAAATATTGTTAAGCACATGCATACATGTAAACACGAACACTCATGTGCATATACATATGCATGCTTGTGCATATGTACGCATGTGCATTTCAATGTGTGCATATGTGTACATATGTGTGCCTATGTATACTTTTATACATATTAACGAGTACTTTTGTACAGATGTGCATATGTATACATGTGCAAAAATATACATCCATACATGTTTACATACACATCAATACAGACGCATGTATATGCTCACGAAGGTCATATTTTGCTGCATTATAATGTTTAATGGGAGTCATATACTACTAGCTTCGAGTGCATTTAGGTAGAAGAGGCTGGGCTTATGTTAAACGGGGATACCGTTCTTGCTTCATTGACACAGTGGGCTGGGCTTATGGGATATAGATACAATCTTAAATCATAGAGCTAGAGGCGGTTGGACTTGGGGAATATGGGAATGCCTTTCTTGGATCACTGAAATACAGTGTGCTATGCTTATTGGATATGGGGACACCTTTCTTCGAACACTGAGACAGTGGGCTGGGCTTACGGGAAATAGGCCTATCGTCAAGTGGGGCAAATGAGACCAAGTTGAGAAACTAAAACCGAGGCGATGCAATTAAGACTAGGTTGAGGAAATGACTAATTCATAAGCCCTGCACAGTTTAAATAATTAGTATGATAAAGTAGTGAATTAATATTAAAAATAACTTTTTATGTACTTTAAATTGACGTTTTTCATATTCTGTTTTCCAGAATTAGCTAAGAACTACACGAGCCATCGACCACGACCTACCCTTCATTTGCTGTCATTCTACCTTAAGGTAAGTCAGTAATTATTAAGTTATTGCTAAGTTGGTAGTCAGGAGCAAATATGATCACATGAAGGGACATTTCAGACTTCCAATATTAAGTCTGTTTTATGTCATACTGTATTTCATGCTGAATTATTTCTCTTGCCAACAGACTGGGCCGCATGTATAAGAGGAAGACCACAGAGATGCAGCACTCCGTAGAGGACATGTATAAGAGGAAGACCACAGAGAGGTAGCACTCCGTAGAGGACATGTATAAGAGGAAGACCACAGAGAGGTAGCACTCCGTAGAGGACATGTATAAGAGGAAGA
This sequence comes from Cherax destructor, assembly GCA_009830355.1. Taxonomy (NCBI): domain Eukaryota; kingdom Metazoa; phylum Arthropoda; class Malacostraca; order Decapoda; family Parastacidae; genus Cherax; species Cherax destructor. The sequence goes on from WNWK01029613.1 coordinate 20,238, forward strand.
CCACAGAGAGGTAGCACTGTAGAGGACATGTATAAGAGGAAGACCACAGAGAGGTAGCACTCGTAGAGGACATGTATAAGAGGAAGACCACAGAGAGGTAGCACTCCGTAGAGGACATGTATAAGAGGAAGACCACAGAGAGGTAGCACTCCGTAGAGGACATGTATAAGAGGAAGACCACAGAGAGGTAGCACTCCGTAGAGGACATGTATAAGAGGAAGACCACAGAGAGGTAGCACTCCGTAGAGGACATGTATAAGAGGAAGACCACAAAGTTGCAGCACTCCGTAGAGGACATGGCGAGTGCCTTGATTGCATTATCAAGAGGCAAGTCACAAAGAGATGCGGTGAAACAGTACAAGAAACCTACCACAAGTTTACAGTAGCGTTTCACAGGAAGGTCAAAATCACCCCGTAAAATCGGGAGACTAAAAGTGAGAGACATTTGTAAAGAAAACATTTTTTGGGCATTTTTATCTGAGAGAAGAGATAGGGTCATTGCATTGATGTAGGTAGCAATGCTGTAGTACCAATAAATTTTATTGATTGTGAGGTATATATATATATATATATATATATATATATATATATATATATATATATATTAAAAAAATCATGTGCCTTCTCTGAAGGAGGGGTGTTAATGTTGCAGTTTTATAACTGTAGTGTAAAGCACCCCTCTGGCAAGACAGTGATGGAGTGAATGATGATGAAAGTTTTTCTTTTTCGGGCCACCCTGCCTTGGTGGGAATCGGCCGATGTGTTAATAAATATATATATATATATATATATATATATATATATATATATATATATATATATATATATATATATATATATATAATATATTTCTTAATTGGTAATGTTAATATGTATCAGTACTTAGTGCCCAAAAAGTTCATTTTAATAATGTCTTACATAAACTTCTGCCATAATTATCCCACAACAAATGTCCCACAACAGAGGCAATTGAGATCATTTCTTTATTTGTATTCTAGTAATATAATTGTGTAGCCTAAGTAGAATAGTCAGTTTGTATGTAGCCTAAGAAGAATAAGGTCAGTTTGTATGTAGCCTAAGAAGAATAAGGTCAGTTTGTATGTAGCCTAAGAAGAATAAGGTCAGTTTGTATGTAGCCTATGTTGAATAAGATCAGTTTTTATGTAGCCTAAATATAATGTCAGTTTGTATATTCATTATCTCTTTGTATAATTTTCTAATATTAGTTTGAACAGAATAAATTGGACTGTTGATGGTATGTGAATAATTTTATATTTTCGGTCTCAACTGCCCCACTTGACGGTATCATTCTTGGCTCATTGAGCTAGAAGAGGCTAGACCTACAAAATATGGAGATACCTTTCTTGGATCACTGAGGTACAGAGGGCTTTCCTTATGGTAAACGGGGTTATTTTCAGCAAGCATGCGTGAGCGTATTTGATAGGAGTGAATGGAGACAAATGGTTTTTAATACTTGACGTGCTGTTGGAGTGTGAGCAAAGTAACATTTATGAAGGGATTCAGGGAAACCGGCAGGCCGAACTTGAGTCCTGGAGATGGGAAGTACAGTGTCTGCACTCTGAAGGAGGGGTGTTAATGTTGCAGTTTTATAACTGTAGTGTAAAGCATCCCTCTGGCAAGACAGTGATGGAGTGAATGATGATGAAAGTTTTTCTTTTTCGGGCCACCCTGCCTTGGTGGGAATCGGCCGATGTGTTAAAAAAAAAAAAACACTGGGTTTTTTCTTTGATCATTGAGATAGAGTTGCTGAGCTAATGGGATTCTGGCACATTTTACATCATCGTAACAGATACACCCTTGTCTTTGATTACTGACGTTTACACACACACACACATACACACACACACACACACACACACACACACACACAGAAAGAGCCCCTGGTTTACCCAAAGGTGCAGGGAGGCAAAGACTCAGAGTATCAGAGAATGGAAACGGTACAGAAGGCAAAGAACCCAAGTAAACAAAGAGATTAGTAGAAGAGCTAGAAACGAGTATGCACAAGTACGGAGGGAGGCCCAGAAACAGTACGAAAACGACATAGCATCGAAAGTTAAGTCCGACCCGAAACTGATGTTCAGTCACATCAGAAGGAAGACAACAGTCAAGGACCAGGTGATAAGGCTGAGGAGAGAAGAAGGGGAACTCACAAGTAACGATCAAGAGGTATGTGAGGAGCTCAACTTGAGGTTTAAGGAAGTATTCACAATGGAGAAAGGAAGGCAGCTGGGTAGGCAGGACATGGTTCATCACCAACAAGGGATGTACCAAGTGCTAGAGGGCATACACACAACTGAGGAGGAAGTGAAGCAGTTACTCAGTGACCTCGATACCTCAAAGGCGATGGGTCCGGACAATATCTCCCGTGGGTTCTTCGGGAAGGAGCTGAGGTACTGAGTGTGCCACTTACATAATATTCAACACATCCCTTGAAACTGGGCAGCTACCTGAGGTATGGAAGAAGGCTAACGTAGTCCCCATTTTTAAAAAAGGAGACAGAAAAGAGGCACTAAACTATAGACCGGTGTCACTTACATGTATAGTGTGCAAAGTCCTGAAAAAATCATCAGGAAAAGAATGGTGGAACACCTTGAGCGGAACAGGATAATAAACACCAGACAGCACGGATTCCGGGAAGGCAAATCCTGTGTAACAAACCTCCTAGAGTTCTATGCCTCTTTAAGGGGGGCTCCTTGACGAGGTAAAGAGGCTATCGGTCTGAGGAATTGACCTTTGGTCTTCTTCCTCAGACCGAACCTAATACTCCCCAATCCCCCTCCCTTTCCCATATTCCCCATCCTCCCTTTTCCCTTTCCTCCTCCTCCCCTCATCCCTCCCTTATTTCCTTCCCATTTTTACCCTGGGAGCTTCTCTCCACAGGCTTTCTAGTTCCTAGGTAGGGGAAGGGTACCGTGGTCCATTCCCATTCCGTTGAGGTTCTTGGCGGTGGTGTAGTTTGCCGTGGAATCTGGATCGCCTGGGGATGTCCCGATCCTCTCCGGTCTCCCGGGGTGGCCTTGGGTATCTTTCGGGCGACGGGTGTATCTCTGGAGGCCACCTTCGGATTCCGGGTGGTGGCCGAAGGCGGTATGCTTTAGGCGGATATCCGGCCGCCTCTCTTTTGTCCGCCGAGGTGGCTCGGTGGATGTGAGGTTGCTATCCCGGATTGCTGGTTTACTGGCATGAAGGGTAGGGTATGGCACGGGTTCCATGCAGCATCTGCACTACTTGCGTGTTGAGGTCCTCTTGGGCGCGGAGGGATTTACGCCCTTTCATTCCTCCTAGGAGCTATTCCTCCACGTTCCCCCCTTTTTTTATTCTTTTTTTATTTTTATTTTCTTTTCTTTCCTTTTTTTTTTCTTAAAAACAAAAAGAAAGAAGTAACCTAACCATGGATGCCCTAATCCGTGACTCTACCCCCGGGCCCCTTGATACCGCACCTAGTTCTGACCCTACCTTGTTAATGGATAACTCTTCGGACAACCCTAATACCCCTGTACCTGAAGCAGGTGCCAGTTCGTCACCTGCTTCAGGTCCCAGGGACCTGACTGGCCCTTTAGATACATCTGACCTACGCTCTTCTCTGACCTTGATTCCGGCTTTCCTCGACGGTGCGGCAATTTTCGAATCCGCCCGCCTCACATCGGACCACCCTGGTCCAACACCCAAACGACCAAGACCCACACATGACGATTCGACACTTTCTTCTCGTTCCTCTCAAAACGACAAGCTCGTCGCGCACTCCCTTAAACTCTCTGTTTCAAACTACTCAATGGACAAAGTTTTTTCTTCGTCCAACTTCTCCTAATACCTATCTTTCAGACCATAGTATTGGTAAGGCTCTTACGCCATGTTGGTCAAAACATCTCATTTCACGCTCTCAAGAGCGGCACTGCATCATCACGGTCCAGAATGCTGGCCAAGCTCGCGATCTTTTCTTCTTACGACCATTGACAATACACCTGTTACTATTGACAAG